>QRFJ01001483.1:53615-130290 GCA_006176705.1 Cocos nucifera | reverse complement strand
GAACTAGTTTTGTGATTTATATTTCTGATTAAGGCGTTCCCCTTGGCCGTATGATCATAAGAATAAAGAGATTTAAATGCCCTCTCCTCCCATTCGATGGGGTGTTCTTATGATGTGTAGGGGTGCTACACATTTGTCCTTAATCAGAAATCAAAAACTTACTTTCTACAAAATCCTAGATCCTGAATCCCAGGATTTTATTTATATATTTTATTTGTGAATCCTAACTTAATTAAGAATTAAGATTATGAAATAATTAGATCTAAAATAGAATTTCAGATCTAAGACTTTCATAATATTGGGTTTCGAGCTTGGATAGCTCAATTAGGTCTAAGCGTTGATCAAACTGAATCAAGAGTTAGTTAGATGGATCAATAGTGTTTAAATTGACCAGCCTAATGGATTAAGTCTGGGTCAAGATCGAGTCACGTGAATGATCGATCAAGCTAAGACCTAATTAGGCTCAGTGGTTAGAGTCTAGGTTGTAGACTAACTCGATTGATTTTGGCTCAATAATTTAGTGTCTAGGTAAGATCTGGCAGATACGATCGACTAATTTTAATTGGAGCTACTCGACCTAATGCATTCTTGTAAGTAATGACATACCCCTTCATCGTCCACCTACGGCATGTTTGTTGGTCAATTTGGATCTGAGGTGGTATATAATCCAACTAACCATGCCCACTAGTTAGTCGTAATGGTTATGACTATGTCAAGTTTGTTAATAAGGCTAAATCAAATCTCTCTAAGAAAAGATTAAGTCTAAGGTCTTCCACATTGTAGATATGTGGGTCTTCGGGATTGATATCTCGACTGATACAGTAGTTCAGTTTGCACACGAAAAAATGCAACCTGATCTATTATGCATGGATGCTATGGGCTGCGATAATGGATTGAGCTCAATATTTGGATATGTGAGAAACTCAATTAAAATCCAATCTGTGCAAATGTGGATCTGACTAACTAAGAGAGTGGATCAATATTCTGAGCACAGTGAGATTCATGAATTAAGATCAAGTTTGGATGCACCATATAGAGAATCATTGAACAGACGTTGTTCACTCATTGCTAACCCATCACTAATAATGTTAGTGAGGTTGATGAGTTGTTGGTGGCCGCACACCCTAGAAATCATTAATGTGAAGATTTCGCATCTCTATAGAGGAAGTATAGGGATCCGAGAAAATAATGGAAGCTAATTTATTAAAAATTAAAATTTTAAATAAATTAGCTTAAGTCTTAATTACATATCAACTAGATAACTTGACTCTTTATAGAAAATGTTCATCAACCTACTGCATAATCTTGGAACCCACTAGACTGATCGAACCAACTTACAAGGATTGCTCTGAAACTTTAAAATATTTGGATTTCAAAAAGTTAAACTCATGTATTGAATCGAGACCTTCACTTACAGCTCTTCCATCCATTGACAGGAGGTCATCTCTCTCGGTAAAAATATGCATGATTTGATACATGAGATGTATGCAAAATATGCCATGATTAGATCTAATTTGTATATGAGATATATGATAGATCTAATTGTTTTTGTAGTATTGTATGTTCCTGATTAAGGCGTTCCTCTTGGCCGTCCGGTCATAAGAATGAAGAAGGGTTTAAAGGCCCTCTCTTCCATTCGATGGGGTGTTTCTTATGATGTGTAGGGGTGCTGCGTTCGTCCTTAATCAGAAACCCAAAACTTACTTTCTGCAAAACCCTAGATCCTGAAACCCTAGGATTTATTGTGCATATTTTGTTTATGAACCCTACTTAATTAAGAATTAAGATTTATGGAATATTAATTAGGTCTAAAATTGAGAATTTTAGATCTAAGACATATTCATAATACTGGGTTCGGGCTTGGGTAGCTCAATTAGGTCTAAGCGGTTGATCAAACCGAATCAAGAGTTGGTTAGATGGGATCAACAATGCTTAAATTGACCAGCCTAATAGGATTAAGTCTGGGTCAAGATCGAGTCACGATCAAGCAAGACCTAATTAGGCTCAGAGGTTAGAGTCTGGATTGTAGGCTAACCCAATTGGTTCTGACTCAACAATTTGGTGTCTAAGGTAAGTTTGGCACATACGACCGACTGGTTTTTAATTGGAAGCTACTCGACCTGAATGCGTTCTTGTACGAGTTAATGGCATATTCCTTCCACCGATCTCACTTACCTGGCCATATCTGTTGACACAGTTCTGATCTGAGGTGGTCAATAATCCGAGCTAACCCATGCCACTAGGTTAGTCATAATTGTTATGACTAAGCCAAGTCTAGTTTAATGAGACCTGAATCAATTCTCCCTAAGAAAAGATTAAGTCTGAGGTCTTCCACCATTGTAGATGTGCGGGCCCTTCCCGGGGTTGATTGTTCTCGGCTGGATACAGTGGCTCAGTTGCACCGGGAAGATGCAACCATGTCTATTAGGCATTGGATGCTATGGGCTGGAGGATGAGTTGGGCTCAATATTTTGGATACGGTGAGAGACTCAATTAGGAACCCAGTCTATGCAAATGGTGGGTCTGACTTAACTAAGGAGTGGATCAATATTTCGGATACGGTGAGATTCATGAATTAGAGACCAAGTTTGGGTGCACCATGATTAGAGAATCATTGAACAAGAGTTGTTCACTCATTGGCTAACCCATCACCAATAACTGTTAGGTGAGGTGATGAGTCAGTTGGTGAGACCGCACCACCCACTAGAAATCATTAATCATGGAGATTTTTGCATCTCTACAGAGGGAGTGTAGGGATCCGAGAAAATAGTGGGAGCTAATTTATTTAAAAATAAAATTTCCTAAATAAATTGGTCAAGTCAAAATTACAGTATCTAACTAGAATCTTTGACTCTCTACAGAAAAATGTCTGCGTCCAACCCATTGGCACGTATCCTGGACACACATAGACTGACTGGACCCAATTATAAAGATTGGCTCAGGAACTACAAAATTATTTTGGGTTCCGAGAAGTTAACCCATGTTTTGGACCAGGACCCTCCCACCTTACCAGCCCGTCCATCCACTTGAACAGAGAGCGTCTCTGGAAAAATGGATAGACGAAGATAATAAGGCCAGATATTACATGTTGGGCTCGATGTCTGATGAGCTCCAGCGCCAACATGAAGATATCGGGACTGCTCGCCAAATGTTGGCTCACCTGCAGGAGATGTTTGGTGAACAGAGTCGCGCAGCCAAATATCAAGTCACGAAATGACTTTTTAAGGCTAAGATGCGTGATGGGCAGTCAGTCCAAGATCACTGTCTGACAATGATCAAGGACATGGAAGAGCTTGAGAAGCTCGGTGTGAAGTTAGGACTTGGATCTGCAGAACGATATTATTCTGCAATCCTTGACTGATGCATATGGGCAATTCATCATGAATTACCACATGCATAAACTTCAAAATTCCTTGGCCGAATTAATGAATATGCTGGTTACCGCTGAGCTTTCTATGAAAGGTTCTAAAGGCTCAGTTCTTGCTATGGAACGGACTTCTTCCAAAAGAAAGTCTTATGGAAAGAAAAAGAAGTCTGTGAAAAAGCAAAAGGTGGAAGGATCAAAGAAGAAGAAGGCAGAACCGAAGAAGAAAGGCCGATGGCAAAGGAAAGTGTTTCCATTGCAACAGCGACGGCCATTGGAAGCGGAACTGCCCTACTTACCTGGCCACCCTGAAAGAACAAGAAGGAAGGTCCTTCTGGAGGTATGCTCGTTATTGAGTCTAACCTTACGGTTTCTTCTGCATCCAGTTGGGTGCTTGACTCTGGTTCTAGTGCTCATCTGTGCACTTCTATGCAGGGTCTTGAGGATAGCAGGAGGCTGAGGGATGGAGACATGATCCTACGCACGCATCGGTAATGGAGCAAGAGTTGCTGCAGTAGCCGTGGGAACATACCCTCTTCGATTACCATCTGGTTTAGACTTAGTTTTAAAAGACTGTTATTATGTGCCTGCAGCTAGCAGGAATTTGATTTCTGTTTCATGCTTAGCACAAGAAGGCTTATGTGATTACCTTCTTTAAGGACCATTGTAACATTCTTTATGAAAGAAATAAAATTGCAAATGGTTTCCTTATTAATGGTCTTTATCAGCTACATATTGATGTACCTATTCTAACTATCGAGCAAAACGTGAATGCCAAACGACCTAGGGATAGTCCAAATGATAGATATCTATGGCACCTGAGATTAGGTCATATAGCAGAGAAGATAGGATCAACAAATTGGAGAAAAATGGGCTATTGAGTCCATTGACTTTCGAGTCATATCCAACTTGTGAATCTTGTCTTCAAGGCAAAATGACTAAACTCCCTTTTGTTGGACATGGGGAGAGGGCCACAGATCTCCTTGCCCTAGTACATACTGATGTGTGCGGCCCATTTGATGTGCCGGCTAGAGGCAATTTTGTCTACTTCATTACCTTTACCGATGATCTGTCTAGGTATGGGTATGTGTATCTTATGAGACACAAGTCTGAAGCTTTTGAAAAGTTCAAAGAATTCAGACATGAAGTAGAAAAACAAACTGAAAAAACCCATTAAGGTTCTTCGATCAGATCGAGGAGGTGAATACCTTAGCCGGGAATTTCCTAGACTATCTCAAGGAAAATGGCATAGTCTCTCAATGGACTCCACCAGGAACACCTCAACTCAACGGGGTTTCAGAATGGAGAAATCGGACTCTATTGGATATGGTTCGATCCATGATGAGCTTCACAGACCTCCCTGATTTTCTTTGGGGACACTTCATTGTTAACTTCAATCTTATCTACTGAATAGGGTTCCCTCTAAAACCGTTCCTACCACACCGTATGAGATATGGCACGGTAAGAAACCAAGTCTGAGTCATCTCTCAGAATTTGGGGTTGTCCGGCTCATGTCAAAAGACAACAAGCGGACAAGTTAGAGTTTAGGTCCTTTAGAGCTCGATTCATAGGATATCCTAAAGAGTCATTAGGATACTATTTCTACATTCCAGAAGACCACAATGTGATTGTGAGTCGACATGCCATCTTTCTTGAAAAATAGTTTATTCAAGATAGCGGCATTGGAAAGCAGATTAAGCTTGATGAGAAAGTCTCACAAGTAGAACGAGCTAAGGACCAAGTTGGAACCAAATCAGGTTGAGCCAATAAGAACACTACCTCCTCCACCTCGTAGATCGGAAAGAGTTTTCCATCCCCCTGAAAGATACTTAGGTATTATTTCAGAGGATGTAGAGGAAATGTTCCTCGTAGGTAATGGTGCTCATGGTGATGATCCCAAAACCTACAACGAGGCGATATCAGATATCGACTCCGAGAAATGGCTAGAGGCAATGCAGTCAGAAATTGACTCGATGCACTCAAACCAAGTCTGGACCTTGGTAGATCCACCAGAAGGTATAGTACCTATTGGGTGTAAATGGATCTTCAAGAGAAAGATTGGTGCAGATGGAAATGTGGAGACATTCAAGGCTAGACTAGTGGCAAAAGGTTATAGTCAACGCGAAGGCATTGACTATCAGGATACCTTTTCCCCAGTAGGCTATGCTAAAATCCATCCGCACATTGCTTGCCATTGCAGCCTATTTCGATTATGAAATATGGCAAATGGACGTGAAAACGGCATTCTTTAAATGGATATCTTGAGGAAGATATCTATATGGAACAGCCGCTAGGTTTCACATCCAGTGATACTGATCACAAGGTTTGCAAGCTGCAAAGGTCCATATATGGACTTAAGCAAGCATCTCGGAGCTGGAACACTCGTTTCAATGATGTGATCAAAAAGTTTGGTTTCATCAAAAATGAAGAGGAACCATGTGTTTTCAAAAAGGTCAGTGGGAGCGCTGTTGTCTTCCTCGTATTGTACGTGGATGACATCCTCCTTATTGGGAATGATATTCCCATGTTGACATCAGTCAAAATGTGGTTGTCCAAGGAATTCTCCATGAAAGACCTAGGTGAAGCATCCTTTATTCTAGGAATTAAGGTCTATAGGGATAGACCGAATAGGATGCTAGGACTTTCACAGAAGATGTACATAGAGGAAAGTACTAAAGAGGTTTAGTATGGAAAACTCTAAGAGGGGATTAATACCCTTCAGACATGGTATTCATCTTTCCAAGAAGATGTGCCCTAGCACACCTGAGGAAATAGAACGCATGAGCAAGATCCCTTATGCTTCTGCAATAGGGAGCCTCATGTATGCCATGCTATGTACACGACCTGATATAGCCCATGCTGTGAGTGTCACAAGCAGATATCAGTCAAATCCAGGTGAAGAACACTGGACTTCTGTGAAATGTATCCTTAAGTACTTGAGAAGAACTAAGGATATGATGTTGGTCTTTGGTAATGGAGAACTCCAAGTCCAGGGATACACAGACTCGGATTTCATGTCCGATATAGATGATCGAAAGTCGACATCTGGAAGTCTGTTTGTGTGCAATGGTGGAGCTGTCAGCTGAAAGAGTTCCAAGCAAACGTGATAGCAGATTCCACCATGGAAGCAGAATATATCGCTGCATCAGAGGCTGCAAAGGAAGCATTCTGGTACAAGAAGTTTGCTGCAGAAATTGGAGTAATGCCATCAGATGCCATTCCTCTATACTGCGACAACAATGGCGCCATAGCCCTTGCTAAGGAGCCGAGGTCTCACCAGAAATCCAAGCATATTGAGCGGCGATACCACCTCATCCGCGATTACCTCGAGAAGGGTTACGTCGAGGTCAAGAGAGTCAACTCCACAGATAATATGTGGCAGACCCACTTACAAAGCCGTTGGGCCAGCAGAAGATCGAAGCCCACCTTGAGAAGATGGGACTTAGACTTGTAGCCAATTGGCTTTAGGACAAGTGGGAGATTGTTAGATATATGTTTGCCCTAGAAGCCAGAATTGGCTGACACTTGTAATACACTTCTAGGGGCAAAATTATAATTTTGACTATAATATAATAAAATGGGTTATTTTCTATCACATATGTGTATTTAGTGTCTGTGATACATCCTTTGAGTTAATGGTAATGATAATTCATATTTTCAAGAGTTGAAAATTTAAGACATGAATAATCATTATTAACTCATAAAATGCTCCCGACCATAGGATCATCACGAGGATGGTGATTGATCCGAAAAGGTTGGTGTACAATCGCTTCTCTTTAGTAGATGAGTCTTGAGTCTACGGTGTGGAGACACCAGGAGCGAGAGTATAGGTACTCGTTAGAGAACGAGGGCACTGAGCGTGACCACCTCGAGTAGTCATTAGGGAAGTCTACCTTCTCGTCAATGACTGACTCGATGCTGCAGTAGTGTGTCTGGTTCTTTGACCTGAGGTGCATCGGTAGTTCACCTTGAGGGTGTTATAGTTTGACTACACCATTACTCGGTCTCCTAGCCATATGAATCCTGAGGTGTATGTTGGCTATAGCATGTTCATTGTAGGAACTGGATGGCATCAAGATGGAATCTATCTACCTCGGTGGTAGAGGAGCAGCCCTATGATGATCATGAGAATCAAGTCCAGAAGCCCATGGCCATGGTAGAGAGTGAAATAATAGAAAGAGTTTCTATTTAGATTTTCACATCGGACTTGAATCGAATGATTACATCATATGACAGAAACTAGGGTTTGACGAGTTCACCTTAACCCTAATCTGATCGGGGCTCAAGATAGAAGAACTTAATCACACAAGGTAGCTGCACCAAGAGGTTCGCATTCAGCTCTGATGGGTTGCCACCATATACTGCTAGGTGTCACTGGTGGATTTTGGGAGCAATTAGAATGATTTAGATGATCGATCATTCTAGCTGTTCGAAATCAGAAGAGTTCTGATCCATCGAAAGGAGTTTCGATGATGTCGATGATAGAGATCATGACATATCCCATTACCATACAGAACTGAACCTAACTGGGTCACACAAACAAGGGTTTGAATCTGGTGATCATCAATTGAACTGATCCAGTTCAATTGATCTGAATGAGATTCAATTAGGTTCAAGAAAATCGTGCTAGCACTCGATTGAACCTAACGTTCTTCTTTTTCTATCATAAATAAGTTGTCCTGACTGAGCCAAAGGAGTTTGTGCTCAATCAGAGGCCTTCATACCTGGTCTGACTGGAGGTTGTCCAAGTCAGAAAAGGGTTGTCTTATTT
This sequence comes from Cocos nucifera, assembly GCA_006176705.1. Classification (NCBI taxonomy): domain Eukaryota; kingdom Viridiplantae; phylum Streptophyta; class Magnoliopsida; order Arecales; family Arecaceae; genus Cocos; species Cocos nucifera. The sequence continues at coordinate 122,155 of QRFJ01001483.1, read as the reverse complement.
ATGAGATAAGTTTGAGACAGCACCTGCCATTTTTGGTCACCTGCCATTTTCTTGTCCTTTGACTTTGGTCAAACATTGACCTTTGACCCTTGGACATCTGCCCATATGTCATGCACTTATTGAAGAGTGGATAGAGGCTTATCCCCTCTCTAAAAATTAGAAAGAAGGGGGAACACGCCTAGGATGGCGTGCACCCATAGATAGGGATGCCTGGAGTCCCATACAGATGGGACTCCAGGTTGCTTCTTTGATTCAAACTAGGTGATCCTCACCTATAGACTTTGACCAGTCTTAGGCGCCACCTTAGGATGAATCTATAGGTCTCTCATCTGATTGGATCAGGCGATGTCATCCCACCAGTCTGATTTAGATCTGATTACATGAAGCAACGTGATTGGCCGGGGTGATGTGGCACTACATGACGCAGCAGGATCTATATAAAGACCTATCTACGCCCACTTTTTCAAGAGTTCCTCTTAGCCCACGCCCCAAGGCTGCCCCTCTTCCTCCTTCATGCCACCTTTCTAATCCTCTCTCTCCTCTCTACGCCCAAGGCAATTGGGCTTCAGATTAGTGTGAGTCAGGCAAGAAAAGGCTGATGAAAAAGAAAGAAGGCAGCACTACTGCAGAGATGACGGATAATCTTCAGAAGAAGTTTTGAAGATCCTCCAAATTAGATTCAGATCTAAACTTTGGAAAAAAGAAAGAGAAGGACAAGATCTCCAGATCCAGCCCGAGTGGATATCGGTAGAGGTCAGGCGCTTGCGTGGCTAAATCCAGAACCTCAGGACTTCAGCAAGATCATCAACACATAATCAGATTATTCAAAATCAAGATAAAATTAATTAGATTTAATTTAATTTAATTTTTTTTATTTATCAGATTATAAAATCAGATCTAAAAAGTATCAGATCTGATTATGATCTAAGAGGTGATTTTTGAAATATGCCTCTCGATCCAATCAGATATGAACGAACCTAATCTGAGAAAATTAGGATTTTCTCTTCATATAGGTGATCGAATCCTCATCGTTCTCATCAAGCTCAAAAGGATCACTGTCCCGGATCAAAATACTATAGTATCTATCTAACTGACATGATACTCTATTGAATCGCCTTAAGGATGCAAGTATATTAGGCTCCAAGTTTGATCTAATTAAATTCAATTCAGGTTCAACTAATTATATCAGTTATTCTACCTATTGAACTTCCTCTAGTTTAACTTTATAGGCAATAATTCCTTCACTAAGAAATTTTTTTTCTAAAAAGATTGTCTTAAGGCTAACAAACATCTTTTATTCATCAACAAAATAAAAATAATATCCTTTGATTTCTTTTGGATACCTTATAAAAGTATACTTGTCAAACCTAGGTCCAAGTTGGTCTATCATTAAACATTTGATATAAGTTGGTCAGCCCCAAACCCTAAGATGTGAGAATACTGGCTTACACCCTATCCGTATCTCATATGTCGTTTTAGCTATAGACTTACTCAAAACTCTATTAAGAAGATAGCAAGCTGATTCGAGCGCATATCCCCAAAACAAGATTGGCAAACTAGCAAAACCCATCATGAAATAGACCATGTCTAATAGGATCTGTTCCTCCTTTCAGATATACCATTATGTTGTGGTATCCCTAGAGGAGTCCATTGAAAGAGAATCCCATTCTCTATTAGATGTATCAGAAAATCATTGGAAAGATTTTCACCTTACTCTTTCTAGTTTATTTTTCTACCTCATTATGGAATTGTTTGAACATTTCAAATGAATCTAACTTGTGTTTCATCAAGTAGATGTATCCATACCTAGATAGATCATTAGTAAAAGTAATGAAGTAGAAGTATCTACCTCTAGCACTTATGCTCATAGGTCCACATACGTTAGTATGTACTCTTCCTAGAAGCTCACTAGTTCTCTCATCTTTTTCAGTAAAAGGTGACTTGGTCATCTTTCAAAGAAAACAAGACTTATAGATTGGAAGTAATTCAGAATCACCAACTTCAAGAATTTTTTCTTAAGTCAATTTGTTTATTTTATTCTTGTTAATGTGATCTAGCCTATAGTATTAGAGATAGATTTCAGACATATTACCTATTCTAGGGTGTTTGTCGGTGGAATAGATCATGTTAACATGTTATGATAAAAAATAAATTTCATTGCTCAATTATTCAGTAAAAATAGTAACACCATTCAAAATGATATTACAAAATTTTTTTATTAAAATTTCATAATTATTTTTCACCAAAAGGCCTACAAAAATGATATTCAATAAAAAGCTTGGACAAAAGTAACATTCACTTAGAACAATAGTATGAGAATTGAATACAAGCTTTATGATTCTTAAAGTTATAACTAGAACTAATCTTCCATCTCTAACATTCAGGAATCTCTCATCTTTTTCAAACCTCCTACTGATCTGTAGATCCTGCAATGAATTGTAAATATAATAAGGGCTTACAATATCTAATACCAAGTCAGTAATGTCACAAATTGAGAAGTTATAAGGAGTTATCATATAATTACTTTGCCCAGCAATAATTTACTTCTTCCTCGACCTGTTCGAATCTAGGGAGGCAATGTAATAAATTAAGATAGTTCCTCTTCCAGTACTCCTGCTTCTTATAAAAGAAGCACTCCACCTGACTATTATCAAACTTGGGTTTCTTTGTCTGATCCTGCACAGATGTCCCAATATGCTCCTGCATTTTATTCGTCTTCTTCTTGTTCTTCTTTCTTTTCTTAAAGGATCGACGACTAGAAGAAGACCCTCCCACCATATTCATTGACTTCTTATAGAGTTGGTGATCCTTCTCAAAGTTCTACAACAACCCCAGTAATCCATGGTAATTAACTATACGCTTTATCATTCTAAAATGAGTAAAGAAGAGAAGAAAAGCCTTGGGCAAGGAGTTTAGTATAGCCTCTTTTTCAAGCTGCTCATGTAAGAAAAAGTCGAGCTTGCTTAGGTGCTTAATCATCTCGATCATGTATAATACATGATCAACGACTAACGCTCCATCACTTATCCAGACATTGAAGATAGCTCAACTAGTCTTGTGCCTCTCAATATCGTTAGGAGTGCTAAAAGACTTGTTTAACATTTGAAGCATGCCTTTTGGCTGAGCGTTCTTGAACCTGCCACTAAATTCATCACTCATAGCCACCAGCATGATGCAACGAACCATGGTTCAGTCATTAAGCTACTTCTGGTAAGTGTCTCGAACCATCCTATGTACATTCAAAGCTGGCACCTTAAATGCCAGATCTATTAGAATGTGCAGAATCCTCTCACACTCTTGGATAATCTTTAACTTTAATACTAGCTATCGAAGTTAGGTTCCATTAACTTATCAACAATGATTGAAAAAATAGGGTAGTGGCCATAATTGCATTAAAAAAAATCAAAAACCTAATTAGTATATGATTTATTAAGCTTAAAAACTTAACTTTAGTCTAAAGATTCTCTTACTATTTTAGATAAATTGATAGTCTCTACCTCCAATTTAAGAAATTATCCTAATTTTTTATTAGGTACTAGAATCTACATAGACTACATACAAGCCCGACTTTGGCCGATCAATCTATGTGCATCTATGGGTAGGTTCTTAACTGATTATTTCTCTAAATAACTTCTAGTAATTTAATTTTGCCTCAGAAACCTAATTAGTAAGCTTTGGCTTTCACTAAAAAGGTTTGGTTATGTCCAACTATTAACATGACCATACTTGGTCCATCTAATGAATAAATGATTAAGTCCGACTTTGATCGGTCGACCTAACCATCATTTAGAGAGACACGGCTAAGTAATCATATTATGATTGATAATTTCAATAGTCGATAAACATCAGGCCTTTGGGCCTCCAATGATTATTAAGTTAATGGATCCATTATCACTCAACTTAATGAAAGGCTATGATCTAGTTATCACTATAACTATTTAGTTTCTAAGGATCTAATAATTTTGAGGATTTGATTAACTCATTTTAAGAGAAGAGAGAAGATTAACTAGCTAATTACAATCCTCCTACTAACTTTACCAAGTTAGATTAATGGAGATCAGAGATAAGCTGATCTAGGGGCACCTAAATCAATCATACTAATTTATCTAGTTGATATGGATTAGCTCAAATTATTAAGTGATCTAATCAAAACATAATTTTACTAAGATGGCTAGGTAAGTGAGATCAATGAGAGGAATATGCCATTAACTCGTCATAGACACCATCTATGCGAGTAGTTCCTAATTAAAGACCACCAGTCGAAACGATCAGACTTACCTTAGACACCAACTAGTTAATTAGTTTTGATTGGATCCACCTAGCAATCCAGGCTAGACCACTGAGCCAAAAATCAAGTCCAATTGATTTTTATTAAAGACATGGACTTGACCAACTACAACTATTACAATTGATCTAAAGTATCCTTGACCTAATCTTAGACAACACTTGATTAAATTTGATTAATTACTCTAATTAAGTCCATTTTTTGATCTAACCTTAGGTCTAATCCAATTAATGGACCTAATTCATACTAACCCATTAACCTATATTTTATGATTTTATCTTAGAATTTTTAATTTATAATTCTAGATTCTAATTAATAATCCTTTATTTTTAATTAAGTATTGGATTGATGGATTGGGGTTTGATATTAAAAAATATTTTTTATATTTTATAAAATATTTTTATAATCTAATTTTGTCTACTAAATGAGTCGACTTATTTCAAAAATGGATCGATTCATTTCATAAACAGTAACTAGTTGCATATTTGAATCAATAACTATACATGTAATACAAAGAAAATCATGAATCGATTTTAGATCTAATTTAAACATATTCATGATCACTATTTTCAGATTGAAATAATTTTAAATATTTTAAATCATAAATTTATTTAGATCATATCTAACTTATTTATGATTAGTTTTTAGATCAGCACATACTAAGATAATCTCTCTACTATAAGCGATAAATCTTATAGCAGGACAACTTCATAATTAGTTCATATGATTTAAAATTTATTTATTTAAATTTAAATTAAAAAATATAATTTAGATCTAATCTAAATTATCATATCTAAAATGCATATATACCATGTCAATCGACCTAGGCTCTAATACCAATGATGAAAAATATTGTAGGATTGTATGCATAGATTTTGAAATATTTTTGAAAAATATGAAGTAGAAGACTTATACATATGATCAAATCATAAAACACTTACTAACTAGGATCTTATGACATGATATAAAGCATGTGCAAATCTGAAAAATAAATAATATACATAGGTATTGATCATATCAATATCGTTCTAGATCTAATCTAACATGTAATAGAGATTAAATCTGCATACCTGATCATGGGTCAAGAACTTTGCTAATGATTTCATGGATGAGATCATTCCTTAGATCCATACAAGACACCCAGCCTCTATAGGTTATCCACATGAGGCTTCTACGCTGATCAAAGGTTCGATGATCAAAGATCTACCCGAGGTGCTAGCTTCTTATAGATTCCTCCTGATGGTTGATCTTGAATTTTTTTCTTTGGATCTCTTGGACCTTTCAAGGGATGAAGAACCATCTCTCAAAATAATATGGAAGAAGGAGATCAACAACCTTAGAGAAGAACCCCTTATTCTCTTCTTTCCTTTCTCTCACTAGGACACACTAAGATGTTGTCCTAAAGAAACTCATGCTCCCTTTAGATATTCACCCAATAAACCCATGCCCAAAACCTCTATCGAATGGTGAATCTTCTCTAAAAATTTCATACCAAGACTCCTCTTAAATAAGAAGATCAAGAGGAGTCCCAATCTAGGTCAAATACCTAGAAAGGAAAGGTCAAGGGGGCAATTGTAGGGGGCACCCAACTCTTAGGCACCTCCTTATTTTTTCTAGGCATGGGGTACCAAAAACTCATGCACCAAATCTTCTTTTCTAGTGCTAAAAATTAGATCAAAATCTTATTTAATTTGGCACCTATAATGGTTAGAGTTTAGGAATATTGAAACTATCAAATAGAGTCCTAGGTCAAAATAACTTACCTTGTTTGACCTAGTCAATATTCTTTTCCAAACAAAGAGATATGAGGCACGCATGGGCCTCTCTTTAGCATGAAAAATCTCATGCAGACTCTAAAAAAATATGGGCATAGGGCATAGGGAGTTGGCGTAAGGAAAGATAGAGAGTCCAAGTCCAACTGGGCTCTCTAGTTTTCTTTAGCAAGCCAATTTTAACCTACATTAAATTAGGATTGGTGCAACCTAATTAAGGAGGTCCTAGTCCAACTAGAAGTCCATTTAAATCTTATTTAAATATGATTTAAATTCTAAGCCAATTAGAAATTAGGTACACATAAGTCCAAATTGAATAAAGAATTGATCTCTCTTATAATTGAATTATTTTATAAATCAATTAGACTTAGCCCAATCAAGTTTAAATCAAACTAAATTAAATCTAATTTAATTTGACTTGATCTCAGCCCTAATATTCAATCAAATTGATCCAATTAGCAATCTACTTGCTAATTAATCCTCCTACAATATTTGCAATAGATCAATCATCAATCATATTGACTATTTGATCCTAGAATGATTCATAGTCATCGATCAACTATCCGATTAGATAGAAACCACTAATATATGTGACCCCATAGGTTCGAATCTAAGTCAGTAGTAGAAGAATAAATTTCTATACTAATTGAAGTGATCATCTAGCAATGGTACTCGACGTCTACTACAAGAAATAAGACTTTTGCTGATACAAAATTTACCTACATAAAATTTTGCATAGGTAAAAAGAATAATTGGCTATGTAAATAAACAAATGTTGGACAAAAGGAGATTATTTTCTATATATACAAATAAAAGAAACATGCCCTACAAGCCAATCAAAATATGTATTTTGATGGATTATTCTTTTATCTTCCAGACTCATGTAAAGACATGTTTAAATAAAGATATTTTTTATTTCATCATATGCGATGTCTTAAATGTTTATTTTAAGATTATGATGAACCCCGTAGATAAGGACTATAGTTTTAGGATTATGATGAGATCATACCTGTGAGACATGAAATCTTAAAACCCTAATCTAAAATATTTCTGATTGATAGAACATTGAGCTAGGGATCAATGTTTTCAGAAAGACCAACACATCCTATGTATGCTCGATGGAGAGGATGATTGATCTCATAATCACTTGTATAAGATACTAACACAAGAATGTGGGTGCTCATTAGAGAATGGGTTCACTAAATTGATCTAACTTGAGAACATCTAATAGAGTCTTATCTATATGTCAATAGATGATTCTCATAGTGGGAGTCATGCATATAATCCTTTGATCTGAGACTGTCATAGAACCTTGTATGCATAAATCGATATCTTGATTCATACTTATTCATGACTTAGTCATGTATGGGATGTTTTGGATATGGTGGATTACATGTAAAGATTGTGAGTAGGTCAACATAAAAATGACCACTCCTAGTAAGAAGAGATCACATCCTATTTACTTCAATCAAATGATGATTCAGAAAGACTTTGATCAAAATATGATGAAAATTAAAAAAAATTCTAATATTTTGTTAATTAAATCATCATTATATGATTGAGGGAAATATGAATATGATATTGGATTTGACATGATTCCATATCCAGAGTCATATTCGAGGTGTAAGGTGATTGTAGGATCGAATTGCATGATAACTTTCTACTAAAGAATATTTTTAATATTTTTATTAAAATTTCATATCTTCTAGTGTGGATTCGATCGAATTAAAAAGTTTAATTTGATGAACAATTAGAAAGGATTCTAATTGATTGAATTAGGTTAGCTCAATTTAACCTAAATTGGTTTGATTCATTCTAATAAAATTAGATCAAATCACATTCGGATCCACTACTAGCTAGATCTGTAACCTAATAGGTCACACACAAAAAAAATTGATCAAGAGTCTAATTAGATTAGATCATGTTTGCAAGTTGAACATACTAGCACATGTTGCAAACCCTAATATCTACATTCAAATTGGATTCGAATTTGGTTCCAATTTGGACTAATTAGATCCAATTTAATCCAAATCAATTTTGATTCCTTAATTGGGTCGACCCTTGGCTTGTTGATCAGGGGATTGAGTGCCTCCTATCAGCATCCAATGCACCAAAGGTTCTCTCTCTTGGCGCATGGGGGGTGGTTTATGCGCTAGGGTTTTTAGGTGCATGTTTTGAATTGGTGCAAGTTTCCTATTTCTTATCCAATTATTTTTATGTAACATTTGGTTGCATGGTTTCAAATCTAAGAGGAGGCACACAAGGTGTCCTTCTGTAGATGAAATACTTTGGTGTTTTAATTGGGATTTGGATAAGATTAAACACTTAGCCGCCCCTTTGAATTGGTGCCACTTGGACTTAGAGTCCAAGTGGTTGTGGACTCCCTCTTTCTTCATGCCAAACTCAGATTTTGCTCCCCTCTTATTGGCCATTGGATGGTCATTCAAATCATATCTCAACCCTTTAAAACTTGGCACCATATTTGTGAAGACTTGCGACTCTTCGGAAATCACAATGAAATTTTTTCTCCACCGAAGAGTCCTTCTATGTGTAGGAGTCTCTTTGGATTAATTTTCTTTGAATTCTACATGTCCTAAAAATCTAGATGGGGCATGAGTTTTTGAATGGGCATGAGATTTGAATTTGGGAAGGGTGTGAGAAATTATTGGAGGTGCCCCTACATACATTATAAATAGGGGTGCGCACTGGGAGTCGGAATAATTAATTTCATTCCTTCTTTCTTACAAACCTCTCCACTTTGTCCAATTTTCTTCTTCCTTTCCTTGTTAAGATGAGGTCCTAATAAGGACAAGGAGTCTTTTTTAGGACAAGGGTCTAGGAAAAGAGAGAAGGAAGACAAGAAGAAAAGAAAGCAAGGAAAGGAAAGGCTAGGAGGAAGGAAGCAAGGCTAAGAGAAGGTTCCATCCAAAATTAAATTCTTGTAATAAGAATTTAATACAAAGAATCAGATATAAAAAGTGTTAAAGGCTTGATCAAGCTTTTATATGGATCAACGTTGGAGGGTGAACACGTGGGCACCTAGTGGAACCCCTGCAGGACCTTTGCTGGAATTCCGACATAAATCAGGGTTTAGCGATCCAGATATGATTCTACATCCTAAGTTTATATTATAAATGCATGTTATATGATTTTAATTTAATAAGATGGTCTTGGGTTAGGATTTGACTTTGAAATTTCTTTATAAATTGCTTTAAAATCTGTGCTTCCTTCCTGATCATCAAATCCTACAGTCGTATCAGAGCTACCCTTATTAGATTAAATCATATATTGTTATGCTTATAATTTTATAGCATATTGGTAAATATGATATGATCATATTTAATTTTTTATAATTAGATTATAATTTACATCATTCTCTAAGATTGCCTTGGCATAGTGGTGAATGCCCACTATGTGGTAGATAGTTGTCCTAGAATGATGGTAATCTATGCTGGCATGCTATTTTGTTAATATGAATACTTATGATTTATCATGTTTGATGTGATCAATACATGCAAATGCTTCATATGAATTATAATGACCATTATATTTATGTCATTTAATTAGAATGTGCATATAGATGAGTTAATCCCTCTATAAAAAATTATATTAAGTTGTTATATAATTAACCAATAGCAGACCAGACTAGATGTATAATTGATTGATCAGTATCAAGAAAAGTGGTTCATGATTGGTAAAGAGAATGTAGTTTCTAATTGCTTTCGTTGCTTGACCTGACCAATTTTATTGGTGTCTAAGAAAAGCAACGGAAGAACCTTTACCTCTCTCCCACTTACCTGGTCGATTTTATTAATTTAATTCTTGATTGGGGTGCTTAGTATTATATTTACTACATTAAGACCTTCCTTCATGCTAGCTCATTATTATGTCACGAACCATATTAGGTTTGTTGTGTAACCACATAACCTATTATGGGGACTAACATAATATTGTCCTGGTTCATAAAGATGCTTATGGCATTTTAAATATACTGCTTTGTTGTGTAACCATAAGGAATATAATATTCAAATTTGACTATATAGAAATAAAGGATCTGACTTAACGAAAATATTATAGTTTATTATGCAACTACAAGGCTATTAATATTTTAGAGGCCAGTATTATATTAAAAATTGCACAAGATGCAATTGGAAAGAGTTTCCTACCTTTGAACTTGTAAAAGGTTTGTTGTGCAACTATAAGACATTTCATAAGAAATTAGGATCTCAATCCCACTAAGAAAATCAATTAAGGTTTCTCAATCATCATAGAAGAGGGCTATAATATTCGATAAAATACTGGGAGATATAATTAAATTAAAGTTTTAATTTAATTATATATGTCATCATGAGTTATTTGCTTACATAATATTTTTTATTATATAGATTAAATTCTATATGGCTTCTTCACTTTCACTGTATCGTATATTAAATTCAAATAAATTGACCAATCCCAATTATGGAGACTGATTGAAAAATATAAAGATTGTGTTCAATCAAAAAAGGATTTCCTATATCGTTGATGCCCCCAAACCTAAGCCGGTAGGGGAGGATGCTACTAAGGAGGAAGTAGCCACATATAAAATGTGGCAAAAAGACTCATTAACTATCAAATACATCACATTAGTCTCAATGAGTAATAAGTTACAAAGACAGCATGATGGCATGGACACTCAGTCCATATTGCTCAATTTAAAGGAGCTTTATAGAGAGTAGAGTAGGACTGCTAGATATGAAATATCTAAATAGTTATTTCATGCCAAGATGATAGAAGGATCATCCATACAAGACCATGTATTGATGGTAATTGACCTAATCACTTAATTACGTCAATTAGGTTTGGTAATGGATAGAGAGTTGAGTCAGGATTTGATCCTGCAATCACTTTCAAAATTATTTTCTTAGTTTGTCATGAACTATCAAATGAACAAACTGAATACTTCCTCGCTTGAGCTGTTAAATATGCTCAAAATAGTTAAGAGCCATATCAAAAAAGATAAGGCTCCTCATTTTCTTGTAGATGGAATCTCCAAGAAGAAGGTAGGTAAAAAAGGTTCAAAGAAAAGATTGAATCCTAAAGATGGCATAAATAAGAAGAAGGGGAAGAAGACCTCTGGTCAAGCAATCTCTTTTTACTATGGCAAAATAGGTCATTGGAAAAGGAATTGCAAGGCTTATCTTGAATCGTGAAGACTGGTGCAAGTGTTGCACTGAAAGGTATGTATGAGATAGATATAATATTATCATTGAATTCTTCCATTTCAAACTCTTAGGCATTAGATACCACCTACAGTTCTCATATCTACAAATCTTAGCAGGGGCTATAGAAAATTAGATTTTTAAAGAATGATGACTTCAAACTCTATGACGTTGGAGGAGAGTCCATCCAAATAGAAGCTGTAGGGACAAATATTCTAAAGTTACCTTTTCAAAAGATCTTAGAGCTAAAGAATTATTATTATATGCCTCAGATCATTAAAAATATTATTTTTGTACCCCTGTTATTAAAACAAGGATATGAAATTGATGTAATGAGTAATGGTTGCTCAATCAAATATTCTAATGAAATAATATGTTATGGCATTTCTGACAATGATCTTTTGACTCTATCTATGAATGATAATATTTTTCATATTGATAAAAATAAGAAATGAAAGAGAGAACATGTTAATAATATTTTACTTTATGATTGTCGACTTGATCATATAAGTGAGATCAGGATTAATAAGTTATACAAAGAAAAATTCATTGATCCTTATGATTATGAATTATTAAGAACTTGTGAATCTTGTATCATGGGTGAATTGACCAAGACTATATTTATGAACATAGAGAAAGGATAAGTGAGTTATTAGGGCTTGTACTTACAGATGTATATGATCCTATGACAACTCAAGCTAGAGGTGGATACTCTTATTTTATAATGTTTACTGATGATTTATCTAGATTTGGATATGTATATCTTATGAAACATAAATCTGAAGTCTTTGATAAATTTAAAGAGTATCAAAGTATGGTAGAGAAATAAACTAGTAAAAGTATAAAAACTTTTTGATTAGATCGAGGAGGAGAATACTTATTCAGTAAATTTTTGGACTATCTTAAAGTAAAAGAGATTCTTTCTGAATGGACCCCTCATTATACACCATAGTTAAATAGTATAGCTAAAAGGAGGAATTGCACCTTATTAGATATAGTATGGTCCATGATGTGCTACATAGAATTACCAATCTCCTTATGAGGTTATGCCCTTGAGACCGTGGTATATATATTCAATAAAGTATCTTCTAAGTCTATATCTAGCACTCCATATGAGATATGGAGAGGTAAGAAACCTAATATTTAGTATCTTAAGATATGGCATTGTTCGGCATATGACAAAAGAAATTTTGGATATAAGCTAGATGCTAGAACAAATAAATGTCTATTTATAGGATATCCTAGAGATAGTATGGGATATCTATTCTACCATCCTATTGAACAAAAGGTATTTATAAGTAGGCATGCCATTTTCATGAAGAAAGAGTTTATCCTAGAAAGAGACAGTGGGAGAAATATTGAATTTAGTGAAGTTCAAGATAGATAAATAAATAAAAATCTCTCAACCAAATGTACACATAAATAGAGAAGAATCTGAACATACAACTTCTCTCTGTAGATCTGATAGAGTGCAATATGCACCTATGACGTATGGATAAATTATTGAGAATAATGAAGCCCAAATCATTGAAAATGATGAACCTCTAACCTATATGAAAGCTGCATGAGTAAGGACTCAGACAGATGGCTAGATGCCATGAAATTCAAGATGGACTCCATGTACATTAACAAAGTATGGACTTTGGTGAATGCACCAGAGGGTGTAAACCCTATTGGGTGCAAATGGGTCTATAAGAAAAAGATTAGAGTAGATGGGCAAGTTGAAACCTATAAAGCTATATTGATGGCTAAGGATTTTAGGCAAAAATAAGGTATAGATTATGATAAAACATTCTCACCTGTTGCCATGCTCAAATCGATTCGGATCATGCTTGCTATAGTAGCAAACCATGATTATAAAATATGGTAAATGAATGTGAAAACTATCTTTCTTAATGATTTTCTTGAGAAGAACATTTACATATCACATCTAGAAGGATTTGTCTCAAATGAGAGACCAAATCAGGTATGCAAGCTTAAATAGTCTATTTTTGAATTAAAGTAGATTTCAAGGAGTTAGAACATTCATTTTGATATAACAGTTAAAGAGTTTGGCTTTATCAAAAATATGGATGAACCTTATATATACAAGAAGACTAGTGAGAGTGCCATGGTTTTCTTGATTTTGTATGTGGATGACATAGTCTTTATTAGGAATAATATTCTAATGTTGTAATCGGTCAAATTATGGCTATCAAATAAGTTTTTCATGAAAGATATAGAAGAGGCATCCTATATACTTGGTATAAAGATCTATAGAGATAGATCTAAAAGAATGTCAGACCTGTCCTAGTCTAGGTACATTGATTTAGTGTTGAAAAGGTTTAGCATGAATGGAAGTAAAAGAGGTTACTTACCCATGAGTCAAGGCATACATCTCTCTAAATGTTAGAAAATGTATCCCACAGCCAATCATCAACTTTGTGATGGTTATGCTATTTTATAATTATAAATAATTTATTAATAAATAAAATTTTATTCTAGCCTGTCATCATAAATATATATTTTTTTAATGAACTTCATATTATGATGAAGTCCTTAGGACTATTTAATTTCGATAAAGAGAGGATTTATCAATTAATCCTTAAATTATTCATGACCAAATGATACGTTGTTAACTAGGACGATAATGTTTATTGAGTGTAGGTCATTGTATGCCATATAGATTAGTTGTTCTCTTAACTAAGAAGTGTGGAGACACTGGTGTGGCATACAAGTGAGATGTAAAAGTATATCATCACTGTACGTGACCAACTCCAAAGCATTCTACTATCGAGAATTGCTCTGATGGGATATGGGTATAAGTGTCCCTTAGACATGAGATCACCACAGTGGCTTGCAAGCAATATGTAGTGCTTTGGTGCTGGACTATCTAAATTTTTAATTTAGTAATGGAAGATTTTTAGGTACAGTCAAGTACTTATGAAGTCGGTGAGTGATCAACATGGGATTGACCACTCCAAGAGTTTGAAAAAATTACATCACTATATTTTAATTTAGCAAAATCTTGGCAAGGATAATCCATAAGATAGATTTGGTATTTTGAAATACATTATGGATGACCTAATTAGGGTTAATAGTTAAACTTTGAGTTGTTCTGTGAACATTTAGGTCAAGGGGATGAATTATTTGGAAATAATATCCACATGGGTTCTAAGAGTGTTGCTTTATACATTCAACCATCCGGCCATTGGTTATCATTGCTAAATGGTCACTTTGATTGGTATAAAAATTTATTTATATGCTACTAGCTTAGGTTCAAACCTATGGGATCACACACATAAGAGATCTCAATTTGATTGGATGGTTGATCAATGATTTAGAATCGTTCTAAGGTCAAATAATTAATACAATTGATGCTTGATCTAATACAAGTGTTGCAGGAGGATTGATTACCAATCAAATTACTAATTAACTTAATTTGATTAAGCCAAAGGATTAATATTAAGTCTAATTGAAGAAGATTCAATTAGATTTAGTTTGAACTTGATTGGATCAAGTCTAATTAGTTAATTGGATAAGCCAATTGCAAGAAAGAACAAGTCCCTCTTCAATTAGGACTTGTACGCACCCAATTTCTAATTTGATTAGAAATCAAACTAGATTTAAATTTAACTTAATATAATTTAATTAAGCTTTTAGTTGGACTAAGATCATCTCTAATTGAGTTGCATTAGTTTTAATTTTATTGGGTTCAAATAATAAGTTGGATCAAGTCAAAACTAAAAGTCTTAGTATGACTAGGATTTCTCCATCTTACACCACCTTGCTTTCCATGTCCCCACATGCCAATTCCCTTAGAATTTTCATGAAAATTTTATTTCTAGATATTATCCACACCCTTTTTATGTCTCGAGCCATTTTAGAAGGAAATTAGTTATGGAATAGGTCAAAACAAACAAGTTGTTTTGACCTAGGTCTCTATTGGATAGAGTTTGACACATCATCTTTCCTTATCTCTTTGAGGCACCAAACCATCTGATTTTCCTCTAATATTTTCATGAAAAATAGAAGACTCTTGTGCACATATTTTTTAGAGTCCATGAAAAAAAATAAGAAGGGGACACCCAAGAGTTGGGCACCCCAATCCTTACTCAATTTGGACTTGCCTTTCTAGGTATTTGACCTAGACAAGAACTCTATCATAACTCTCTATTTAAAAAGAGTTAGGGCATGAGTTTTCTACAAGTTTTAGACCTAAGAGTGAGGTTTGAGTTGTAGGAAGCTTGGGTGCAAAAAGGATTTGGGCATGGTGCTTCATTAAGACAAACCATTGTGTCCTGATGAGACAAAAAGAAGGGAGAAGAAAGGGTTCTTCTCCAGGGTTTTTTTAGATCTCTTCTTCTTCTATTTTGTAATATTTTAGAAGAGTGTTTTCTCTCCCAAATTCCTCCATATCTACTTTGATTATTGGAAGGTCCAAGTTTTGAAGAAGAATATTTTTGATCAACCATCAAAGAAGGATTAGCACATGTTAGATATGTGTGCCCTAGAAGCCAGAATTTGCTGACACTTGCAATACACTTCTAGGGGCAAAATTATAATTTTGATTATAAATAATAAAATAGATTATTTTTTATCATAAATATATATTTAGTGTCTGTGATACATCCCTTGAGTTAATGATAATGATAATTCTTATTTTTAAGAGTTGAAAATTTAAGACATGAATTTTTGTTATTAACTCATAAAATGCTCCTGATCGTAGGATCATCATGAGGATGGTAATTAATCCAAAAGATTGGTGTACAATCACTTCTTTATAGTAGATGAGTCTTGAGTCTATAATATAGAGATACCAGAGCGAGAGTACAGGTACTCGTTAGAGAACGAAGGTCCTGAGTGTGACCACCTCGAGTAGTCATAAGGAAGTCTACCTTCTCATCGATGACTGGCTCGAAAGCTGTAGTGGTGTGTCTGGTTCTTTGATATGAGGTGCATCGGTAGTTCACCTTGAGGGTGTTATAGTTTGACTACACCATGACTCGATCTCCTAGCCATTCAAAATCCTGAGGTGTATGTTGGCTATAGCATGTTCATTGTAGGAATTGGATTGCACCAAGAGGAGAATCTATCTACCTCAGGTAGATGAGGAGCAGCCCTATGATGATCATGAGAATCAAGTCCATAAGCCCATGGCCATGGTAGAGTGAAATAATAGAAAGAGTTTCTATTAAGGTTTTCACATCGAACTTGAATCAAATGATTAAATCATATGATAGAAATTAGGGTTTGATGAGTTCACCTTAATCCTAATCTGATCGAGACTCAAGATAGAAGAACTTAATCACATAGGTAGCTGCACCGAAAGGTTCATTTTTAGTTTTGATGGGTTGCCACCATATACTACTAGGTGTCACTGGTGGATTTTGGGAGTAATTAGGATGATTTGGATGATTGATCATTCTAGTTATCTAAATCAGAAAAGTTCTGATCCATCAGAAGGTATTTCGATGATGTCAGTGATAAAGATCAAGATATATCCCATTACCACACAAAACTAAATCTAACTGGATCACACAAATAAGGGTTTTGATCTGGATATCATCAATTAACTAACTCAGTTCAATTGATTTGAATTAGATTCAATTAGGTTCAAGAAAATCATGCTAGCACGTGATTGAGCCTAACGTTCTTCTTCTACAATCATTAAAAGTTATCTCGACTGAGCCAAAAGAGTTTGTGCTCACTCAGGTACCTTTACTTAGTTTGACTGGAGCTTGTCTAGATCAAAAAAGGATTGTCTTAATTTATGAGATAAATTTGAGATAACACCTATCATTTTCCGTCACCAGCTAATTCTTGTCTTTTGACTTTGGTCAAACATTGACCTTTGACACTTAGACATCTGCCTATGTGTCATGCATCCATAGGAGATTTATTTTGGATCAATCAATCTACTAAAAAGCAGGTGCACCAGGGGTGCACGCCTAGGGAGGTGTGCACCCATGGATAGAGGTGCTTGAAGTCCTATACAGTTGGGACTCTAGTTACTTTAGGGTATCTACTTAGGTGGCGCCAAGGAATAGACTTTGACCAATCTTAGATGCCATCTAAGGATGATTAAAAGGGTCTCTCATCTGATTAGATTAGGTAATGTCATCCCACCAATCAAATTTAGATCTGATTGTACAAAGCGACATGATTGGTTGGGATGATGTGGCACTGCATGGCGCAGTAGGATCCATAAAAACCCTATCTGCACCAAGCTTTAGAGAAGATCTCCAATAGCCCATGCCACAAGGCTGGCCCTCTCCCTCCTCCATGCCATCTTCAGGTCCCCTCTTTCCTCTCCATGCCCAAGGGGATTTGGACTCCAGTTTGGTGCGATCCAGGCAAGAGAAAGGTGACGAGAAAGGAAGAAGGCAGCACTACTGTAAGAGACGATTCCAGACCTTCAAAAGAAGTTTTGAAGATCCTCCAAATTAGATCTAAATCTGATATTTGGAGAGGTGATAAAGAAGGAGAAGATCTCCAGATTTAGCCTGAGTAGATATCGATAGAGGCCAGGCACTTATGTGGCTAGATCTAAAACCTCTGGCAATCAACAGGATCATCACAAGGTAATCTGATTACCCAACAAAAGGTATAAAATTAAATTAGATTTAATTTATTTTTATTTTATTTTATTAGATCTATAAAATTAGATCTAAAATATCTTAGATCTTATTTAGATTCAAAAAAAAAAATTTTAAAATATTTCTCTTGATCCAATCAGATCTGAGCGAACCTGATCAAAAAAATCTGAATTTTTCCTTCAGCATAGTACTAGCATACTATACTGATTTTCAGTGACCACTGAACTTCAGATCAATGATCGAGACTTCGTATAGACTTCTCATAGAGGCTGGATGCATGTGCGGCTTGAAGCAATGACCTCAGCCTCGAATTAGCAAGTTGAAGACCCCAACTTGTAAAAGATAAGAGAGATTCGATCTCTCTCTCTACCACTAGTTTAGATCTAGTCTCAGTTTGATGTTGATATGATCAACATCATTAATTTTGTTTAATATTTTTAATTTTAATAAATTAATATGATTAATTTATTGCTTTCGTAGATTTAATTTTGAAAAAGTTTCAAAATTTCTACAAGAAATCTTAGATTTTTTTTTCACCAAAAAGATATCTCCTAAGACAACTGAAGAGAGAAATAGAATGATTTCTCTTTCCTATGCTTTGGCAGTAGGATCAATATTGTATGCCACGCTATATACCAAGCCTGATATTGCTTATGCCTTAGGCATAGCTAGTAGATTTCAGGCTGATTTAGGAGATGATCATTAGAAAGCAATGAAAAATATTCTTAAGTACTTGAGAAGAACTAAGGATATTTTTTTGATATATGAAGGATCTAATCTTAAACTAGAAGGATATTTTGACTCTAGTTTTCAATCAGATGCAGATGATAGCAAATCTATTTCAGGATATGTCTTTACTCTAAATGTTGGAGTTGTAAGTTACAAGAGTTTCAAGTAGCAAACTATAGCTAACTCAACCACTAAGATAGAATACATAGCTATAAGTGAAGCTGCCAAGAAAGTTATCTTGATGAAGAAGTTCATCATTGAATTATAAGCTCAAGCCTTGGAAGTAGGTGGAGAGAGAGTAAGGAGCGAATGAAACCAACCATCGAAGAGCTTCAACAAATGCTTCAGATCGGCTAGCCTGGATCCTAACAGAGCTGGCTTGAGTAGAAGGTCAGACAGCATATCGAACTGGCATGTTGGAAGAGCTGGCTCGATTTCTAAGACAGCCAGCTTGAGCTGTAGAATAGAAGATAGTATTGTGGGTCAAGCCAGCTCGAACCTTGAGAGAGCTAACTCGAGTAGCAGAATAGAAAGCGGTGATTAGGGCTCTCGTAGGAGACATCATAGTTAAGCCAGTCCGACTGCTAATTAAGTAGGCTCAAGTGGTGAATAGAATAGAATGTTGTTTTTATTCTGATCTAGGATTGGGTTTAATCCTAGGGACTTAGGGCCTTAGTTTTTGAGGTCCTAAGGGCCTAACCTATGGATTAGACTAAGATTAGTCTAATGGGTGTATGCATGAGAGACATTGGTGTACATGGGCTCAAAAAGTGCATCACATTATGTTAGCTAAGAGAGTTTTTTGGGTTAGGTCATATTGACCTAGTATATATTCTCTATATGGAGTTTATAAACAATGAACAGAAAATCAATACAAGCCCTTTTCTCCCTAAATATCTCTTTCTTCCTCTCTCATTCTCTCTCTTCTCCATGCCTTAGGATTTCTAGGGTTCATAGAATAGCCATCTCTTTCCTCAGATCCTTGTTGTTGTTTCTGCAATCATCAAGTAGCAAGAATTTTTTCCAACAGATTGGTATCAAAGTCCTGGTTGTTAGATCTGGTAGAAGAAAGGACAAAGTTTTGCTTGGGATTGTGGTAAGGTGCTTAATAGATTTTCTTGAACATAGTTTTGTTTTTTTATTTGGTTATTGGAGATTTGGTTGGAATGGCATCGAGTACCATTAAGGCGGACTTTAGGAAGTTCGATGGCAAGGGTAACTTCATCCTTTGATAGTAAAGGATGAAGGACCTGCTGGTACAAAATAGAATCTAAAAAGTCTCAACTCAAGAAAGATCAAAAAAAAATTTTGTTGAAGAGAGAGAAACTTAAAGAAATAGCCTTCAACACGATTCGTATATGCCCTGCTAATCAAGTTTTGCCAGAGATTAACTTGGAAACCACGCCGAAGGGGCTTTGGCCGAAACTGAAGAATACGTATATGGGCAAGAATATGACAAACAAGCTATGGTTGAAAAAATAGCTATACAGTTTATGGATGCCTGAAGGAAGAGATCTAGTTTTCCACATCTAGAAGTTCAATCAAGTTTGCTCTGATGTCATTGTTGGAAAACATGTAGGGTTTCATGCTTGTATTTCAAAACTTTTTTTGAAATCTGATGCATCGAAAGATGTAGATCAAACTATTTAATCTACTAATGCATGTGATCTAATCACTAAACCCTACAGCTAGGATCTATAATACGTCATGATGCAAACATAAATCTAAAAATTAAATAAGAATGATTAATATTGATCAAATCAATACCTAGATCTAGAACTATTCTAGAAAACCTAGATCATACTAGGTTAGATAAAAGATCAAATCTTATACCTTTGCACCGATCGAGAATATCGTAGTCAAATTCTATTATTGTCATTTATTGCTTGGAGCCGCATAGCACGACCAACCTCTACAAGTAATCCATATAAGGCTGCAACACAGATCGGAGGCTCATCAAATGAAGATCCGCTCAAAGTGCTAGCTTCTCGCAAATCCCTTCAGATGATCAATCTAAAAATTATTCTTTGAATCTCTTGGATACTCTAAGAGATGAAGAATAGAAGGAGGATCAAGGATGAGAACCAACTTTTGGATCTCCCAAAAATCAAAAAATAAAAGGATTAAGAAAAAAGGCTCTAAGAGAAGACACATCTTCTCTTTTAGGACATCAACCATTGATGTCTTAAACAGATCTCCACACCTGGACAAGAGGAGATCTTCTCCTCTAGAATTTTTTCATGATCCATGTACCTTTCTCTCTGATTTTTTCTAATGGAAAAACTCACAAAATATTGAGAAGAAAAGGTTCTTAAAAGAAATTCTAAGAGAAGACTATCTTCTCTTATTTTCTTCCCATCAGGACATGATCAAATCATGTCCTAAACGAATGACCATGCCCGTGTTAGATATATGTGCCCTAGAAGCCAGAATTGGCTGACACTTGTAATACACTTCTAAGGGCAAAATTGTAATTTTGACTAATATCAATAAAATGGATTATTTTCTATCATATATGTGTATTTAGTGTCTGTGATACATCCTTTGAGTTAATGATAATGATAATTCATATTTTCAAGAGTTGAAAATTTAAGACTTGAATAATCATTGTTAACTCATAAAATGCTCCCGACCATAGGATCATCATGAGGATGGTAATTGATTCAGAAGATTGATGTACAATCGCTTCTCTTTAGTAGATGAGTCTTGAGTCTACGGTGTGGAGACACCGGAGTGAGAGTATAGGTACTCGTTAGAGAACGAGGGCACTGAGCGTGACCACCTCGAGTAGTCATTAGGGAAGTCTACCTTCTCGTCAATGACTGACTCGATGCTGCAGTAGTGTGTCTGGTTCTTTGACCTGAGATGCATCGGCAGTTCACCTTGAGGGTGTTATAGTTTGACTACACCATTACTCGGTCTCCTAGCCATATGGAACCCTGAGGTGTATGTTGGCTATAGCATGTTCATTGTAGGAACTGGATTGCATCAAGATGGAATCTATCTACCTCGGTGGTAGAGGAGCAGCCCTATGATGATCATGAGAATCAAGTCCAGAAGTCCATGGCCATGGTAGAGTGAAATAATAGAAAGAGTTTCTATTTAGATTTTCACATTGGACTCGAATCGAATGATTACATCATATGACAGAGACTAGGGTTTGACGAGTTCACCTTAACCCTAATCTGATCGGGGCTCAAGATAGAAGAACTTAATCACACAGGTAGCTGCACCAAGAGGTTCGCATTCAGCTCTGATGGGTTGCCACCATATACTGCTAGGTGTCACTGGTGGATTTTGGGAGCAATTAGAATGATTTAGATGATCGATCATTCTAGCTGTTCGAATCAGAAGAGTTCTGATCCATCGAAAGGAGTTTCGATGATGTCGATGATAGAGATCATGACATATCCCATTACCATACAGAACTGAACCTAACTGGGTCACACAAACAAGGGTTTGAATCTGGTGATCATCAATTGAACTGATCTAGTTCAATTGATCTGAATGAGATTCAATTAGGTTCAAGGAAATCGTGCTAGCACTCGATTGAACCTAACGTTCTTCTTTTACTATCATAAATAAGTTGTCCTGACTGAGCCAAAGGAGTTTGTGCTCAATCAGAGGCCTTCATATGGTCTGACTGGAGGTTGTCCAAGTCAGAAAAGGTTGTCTTATTTTGTAAGACATTACCTGCCATTTTTGGTCACCTGCCATTTCTTGTTCTTTGACTTTGGTCAAAAGTCTACCTTTGACTGGTCAAACGTTGACCATTGACACTTTGACTTTTGACCACATGTCATGCACCTATTGGAGAGCTGGTGGGGGCCTGTCCCCCTGCCAGAACCTGGCAAGGAGAAGGGCGCACGCCAAGGGTGGCGTGAGCCCAAGTAGGAGGCGCCTAGGAGTCCTTGTTGGACAAGGACTCCATCCTCCTTTTTGGATTCCAATCAGAGTTCTACTAAGAATCCAGTTTGACTGGTCTTAGGCGCCCTCTAAGGAGGAATCCAGGGGTCTCTATTCCCAACCAATCAGATTTAGATCTGATTTCACAAAGGGTTGTGATTGGTTGGGAGGAAGAGGAGTTGGATCACAAGCTTAGTCTATAAATAAGACCCTGCGCCCAACCCTAATTGTATTGGAAGTGATTGAAAAGAATCACAATTCCCCATGCCCCAAGGCTGCCTCTCCCCTCCTTCCTCCATGCCAAACCACCTTCTCCCCTTGCTCTCCACGTCCAAAAGGAGTTTTGGACTTTGGTTGGTGCGATTCAGATCAAAGGAAAGGCGATCAAAAGCAAGAAGGCTGCGCTGCTGCAAAAGGACGACTGCAGATCTTCAAAAGAGTTTTGAAGATCCTCCAGATCAGATCCAGATCTGATTTTTGGAGGTGTGATAGAGAAGAAGAGGATCTCCAGATCCAACCCGAGTGGATACCGGTAGAGGCCAGGCGCTTGCGTGGCTAAGATCCAGAACCTTCCGCTGCAATCAGGATCATCTACAGGGTAATAGGATTACCCAAATCAGGTAAATTAAATTTGATTTAATTTATCTTATTTTATTTTATTTATTAAAATAATAAGAATCAGATCTAAAAATATCAAGATCTGATTGAGATCAAGAGAAAAAATTTTGAAATATATCTCTTGATCTGAATCAGATCTGAACGAACCTGGACCGGGAAAAATCAGGATTTCCCTTCAACTGGTATCAGAGCCATGGTTCTAAAATTGTTTAGATCTAATTTTAAATTTATTTTAATTAAAAATAAATGATTTTAGATGTCACATGAGATGTGATCAGATCTGAAATCAGAAAAAATTAAAATTAAATGATTTGGATCTAAGATTAGAAGATATGCATGACTAGTTCTAGAATAGAATAGTTCTATAGAATAGTCTTTGCATGTTTTTGATTTAATCTGATTAAATCATATTTTAGATCTTTTATTTACTATTTTTTTGATATTATAAGTGTTATAATAACATCTAAAAAAATAGTAAATAAAAATTATTTAATTTTAAATATCATATGAGATATGATTGATGCATGTCTAGACTAGTTGTAGAATAGTTCTACATAATTATCTAGATTAGAATTTATTTTGATTAGATCAATTTAAATCTAATTTTTTAGATTATTATGAGATAATTTAGATCTGAAAATATGCATGATTTGATACATGAGATGTATGCAAAATATGCCATGATTAGATCTAAATTTGTATATGAGATATATGATATAGATCTAAAACTGTTTTGTAGTATTGCATGTTCCTGATTAAGGCGTTCCTCTTGGCCGTCCGGTCATAAGAACGAAGAAGGGTTTAAAGGCCCTCTCTTCCCATTCGATGGGGTGTTCTTATGATGTGTAGGGGTGCTGCGTGTTCGTCCTTAATCAGAAACCCAAAACTTACTTTCTGCAAAACCCTAGATCCTGAAACCCTAGGATTTATTGTGCATATTTTGTTTATGAACCCTAACTTAATTAAGAATTAAGTTTATGGAATATTAATTAGGTCTAAAATTGAGAATTTTAGATCTAAGACATATTCATAATACTGGGTTCGGGCTTGGGTAGCTCAATTAGGTCTAAGCGGTTGATCAAACCGAATCAAGAGTTGGTTAGATGGGATCAACAATGCTTAAATTGACCAGCCTAATAGGATTAAGTCTGGGTCAAGATCGAGTCACGATCAAGCAAGACCTAATTAGGCTCAGAGGTTAGAGTCTGGATTGTAGGCTAACCCAATTGGTTCTGACTCAACAATTTGGTGTCTAAGGTAAGTTTGGCACATACGACCGACTGGTTTTTAATTGGAAGCTACTCGACCTGAATGCGTTCTTGTACGAGTTAATGGCATATTCCTTCCACCGGTCTCACTTACCTGGCCATATCTGTTGACACAGTTCTGATCTGAGGTGGTCAATAATCCGAGCTAACCCATGCCACTAGGTTAGTCATAATTGTTATGACTAAGCCAAGTCTAGTTTAATGAGACCTGAATCAATTCTCCCTAAGAAAAGATTAAGTCTGAGGTCTTCCACCATTGTAGATGTGCGGGCCCTTCCCGGGGTTGATTGTTCTCGGCTGGATACAGTGGCTCAGTTGCACCGGGAAGATGCAACCATGTCTATTAGGCATTGGATGCTATGGGCTGGAGGATGAGTTGGGCTCAATATTTCGGATACGGTGAGAGACTCAATTAGGAACCCAGTCTATGCAAATGGTGGGTCTGACTTAACTAAGGAGTGGATCAATATTCCGGATACGGTGAGATTCATGAATTAGAGACCAAGTTTGGGTGCACCATGATTAGAGAATCATTGAACAAGAGTTGTTCACTCATTGGCTAACCCATCACCAATAACTGTTAGGTGAGGTGATGAGTCAGTTGGTGAGACCGCACCACCCACTAGAAATCATTAATCATGGAGATTTTTGCATCTCTACAGAGGGAGTGTAGGGATCCGAGAAAATAGTGGGAGCTAATTTGTTTAAAAATAAAATTCCTAAATAAATTGGTCAAGTCAAAATTACAGTATCTAACTAGAATCTTTGACTCTCTACAGGAAAATGTCTGCGTCCAACCCATTGGCACGTATCCTAGGACACACATAGACTGACTGGACCCAATTATAAAGATTGGCTCAGGAACTACAAAATTGTTTTGGGTTCAGAGAAGTTAACCCATGTTTTGGACCAGGACCCTCCCACCTTACCAGCCCGTCCATCCACTTGAACAGAGAGCGTCTCTGGAAAAATGGATTGACGAAGATAATAAGGCCAGATATTACATGTTGGGCTCGATGTCTGATGAGCTCCAGCGCCAACATGAAGATATCGGGACTGCTCGCCAAATGTTGGCTCACCTGCAGGAGATGTTTGGTGAACAGAGTCGCGCAGCCAAATATCAAGTCACGAAAATGACTTTTTAAGGCTAAGATGCGTGATGGGCAGTCAGTCCAAGATCACTGTCTGACAATGATCAAGGACATGGAAGAGCTTGAGAAGCTCGGTGTGAAGTTGGACTTGGATCTGCAGAACGATATTATTCTGCAATCCTTGACTGATGCATATGGGCAATTCATCATGAATTACCACATGCATAAACTTCAAAATTCCTTGGCCGAGTTAATGAATATGCTGGTTACCGCTGAGCTTTCTATGAAAGGTTCTAAAGGCTCAGTTCTTGCTATGGAACGGACTTCTTCCAAAAGAAAGTCTTATGGAAAGAAAAAGAAGTCTGTGAAAAAGCAAAAGGTGGAAGGATCAAAAGAAGAAGAAGGCAGAACCGAAAGAAAAAGGCCGATGTCAAAGGAAAGTGTTTTCCATTGCAACAGCGACGGCCATTGGAAGCGGAACTGCCCTACTTACCTGGCCACCCTGAAGAACAAGAAGGAAGGTCCTTCTGGAGGTATGCTCGTTATTGAGTCTAACCTTACGGTTTCTTCTGCATCCAGTTGGGTGCTTGACTCTGGTTCTAGTGCTCATCTGTGCACTTCTATGCAGGGTCTTGAGGATAGCAGGAGGCTGAGGGATGGAGACATGATCCTACGCATCGGTAATGGAGCAAGAGTTGCTGCAGTAGCCGTGGGAACATACCCTCTTCGATTACCATCTGGTTTAGACTTAGTTTTAAAAGACTGTTATTATGTGCCTGCAGCTAGCAGGAATTTGATTTCTGTTTCATGCTTAGCACAAGAAGGTTATGTGATCACCTTCTTTAAGGACCATTGTAACATTCTTTATGAAAGAAATAAAATTGCAAATGGTTTCCTTATTAATGGTCTTTATCAGCTTGCATATTGATGTACCTATTCTAACTATCGAGCAAAACGTGAATGCCAAACGACCTAGGGATAGTCCAAACGACAGATATCTATGGCACCTGAGATTAGGTCATATAGCAGAAGATAGGATCAACAAATTGGAGAAAAATGGGCTATTGAGTCCATTGACTTTTGAGTCATATCCAACTTGTGAATCTTGTCTTCAAGGCAAAATGACTAAACTCCCTTTTGTTGGACATGGGGAGAGGGCCACAGATCTCCTTGCCCTAGTACATACTGATGTGTGCGGCCCATTTGATGTGCCGGCTAGAGGCAATTTTGTCTACTTCATTACCTTTACCGATGATCTGTCTAGGTATGGGTATGTGTATCTTATGAGACACAAGTCTGAAGCTTTTGAAAAGTTCAAAGAATTCAGACATGAAGTAGAAAAACAAACTGGAAAACCCATTAAGGTTCTTCGATCAGATCGAGGAGGTGAATACCTTAGCCGGGAATTCCTAGACTATCTTAAGGAAAAATGGCATAGTCTCTCAATGGACTCCACCAGGAACACCTCAACTCAACGGGGTTTCAGAACGGAGAAATCGGACTCTATTGGATATGGTTCGATCCATGATGAGCTTCACAGACCTCCCTGATTTTCTTTGGGGACACTTCATTGTTAACTTCAATTTATCTACTGAATAGGGTTCCCTCTAAAACCGTTTCCTACCACACCGTATGAGATATGGCACGGTAAGAAACCAAGTCTGAGTCATCTCAGAATTTGGGGTTGTCCGGCTCATGTCAAAAGACAACAAGCGGACAAGTTAGAGTTTAGGTCCTTTAGAGCTCGATTCATAGGATATCCTAAAGAGTCATTAGGATACTATTTCTACATTCCAGAAGACCACAAATGTGATTGTGAGTCGACATGCCATATTTCTTGAAAAATAGTTTATTCAAGATAGCGGCATTGGAAAGCAGATTAAGCTTGATGAGAAAGTCTCACAAGTAGAACGAGCTAAGGACCAATTGGAACCAAATCAGGTTGAGCCAATAAGAACACTACCTCCTCCACCTCGTAGATCGGAAAGAGTTTTTCCGTCCCCCTGAAAGATACTTAGGTATTATTTCAGAGGAAAGTAGAGGAAATGTTCCTCATAGGTAATGGTGCTCATGGTGATGATCCCAAAACCTACAACGAGGCGATATCAGATATCGACTCCGAGAAATGGCTTGAGGCAATGCAAGTCAGAAATTGACTCGATGCACTCAAACCAAGTCTGGACCTTGGTAGATCCACCAGAAGGTATAGTACCTATTGGGTGTAAATGGATCTTCAAGAGAAAGATTGGTGCAGATGGAAATGTGGAGACATTCAAGGCTAGACTAGTGGCAAAAGATTATAGTCAATGCGAGGGCATTGACTATCAGGACACCTTTTCCCCAGTGGCTATGCTAAAATCCATCCGCACATTGCTTGCCATTGTAGCCTATTTCGATTACGAAATATGGCAAATGGACGTGAAAATGGCATTCTTAAATGAATATCTTGAGGAAGATATCTATATGGAACAGCCGCTAGGTTTCACATCCAGTGATACTGATCATAAGGTTTGCAAGCTACATGGAGGCTTTGGTTCCAGTTTGGGATGAGCTTCCCTTGGTTTTGAGGTTGTAAAACAGCTGCTCGTCGAAGTACCAAGTCTTTGATTTTGAATATTTTACCTTTGACTCTAGAGTTATAGTAGCGGGCCACTCTTCGTTTATAAGCAGCCATCCGAACTTAGGCTTCATCTCATTTTTCCTTTGGTAGATCAAAGTTTGCTCTGAGGTCTTGTGAATTGCATTGCTCACTAAAGGCTACAACCCATATCGATGATAGCTTAAGCTCTATCGGGATGACTACTTTCATTTTGAAATCTAGAGTGAATGGTGTTTCTCTAGTCGGCAGCTTTTGGGTAGTTCGGTATGTCCATAGGACATGGTAAAGCTCGTCTGCCAAGTCCCCCTTGCTCTTTCAAGTCTTGCCTTGATACCTTGAAATAAGATTCTGTTGGTCACTTCTGCTTCACCGTTTGCTTGCGGATGGGCTATCGATGTGAAGTTATGGGAGATGTTCAAACCTTCACAAAACTCAGTAAATTTTCTCCCAGCAAATTATCGCCCATTGTCTGTAATAAGGGTTTGGGGCAGGCCAAATCTTCAAACAATCAACTTTCAAATGAAGTCTTGCACTTTGGCTTCAGTAATTTTTGCCTGAGATTTGGCCTCGACCCATATGGTGAAGTAGTCGATCGCAACTAAGAGAAACTTTCATTGCCTGAGAGCCATTAGAAAGGGACCAAGTATATCCATTCTCCATTGTGTAAATGGCCAAGGAACGCTTAGTGGGGTAAGCTCGAAAGTCGGTTGTCTTTGTATATTTTCATTCCTTTGATAGCGGTCGCACTTTTTAACATATTCAATGCAATCATGGTGCATAGTCGACCAATAATAATCTTACCGAAGTAGCTTATGGGATAGGGATCTGGTGTCCAGATGGTTTTCATAGATTCCTACATGTACTTTCCATAATACAAAATTGGCCTCGAAAGGTCAAAGACATCTTAAAAGCAGCAAAGAATATGATCTCTTATATAGTTTGTCTTCATAAAGTATATGCCAGGAGGCCTGGTTCCTCAACTTTCGAGCTTCCTTTGGATCGTGTGGGAGAGTTTTGTCTATGAGATAAGCAGTCAATGGATCAATCCAGTAGGGCTCATGGTCAATCTGCATAGTAGTCTGTGGCTCTTCCGAATTTGGGCATTTCAGTATTTCAAAGTATACTTTCTTCGAAAGTTCATTGAGGGCAAGTGTGGCCAATTTGGATAGAAGGTCGGCTTTGGCATTTTCCACCCTTGGGATCCACTGGATATTGAAACTATTGAAAGTTGGAATCAAGCTCTTCACTTTTCTAAGGTATTTTATCATGTTTTCCTTTCGAGCCTCATAATCACCACTCACCTGTCCCACTATCAACTATGAATTACTGTAAGCTCGGAGCCGATCTGCTTCCAGTTCTTTTGCTATCTTTAGCCCCGCTATCAGAGCTTCGTATTCTGCTCCATTGTTTGTTACGAAAAACTTAAAATGCAGTGCATACTAGACAATAACCTCTTTTGGGTTGACCAAGATTAGTCCAGCTCCCGCACCGAAAGTATTGGAAGAGCCATCCACATATAGGGCCTAAAATCCTTTAGAAAGGTCCACTCTTTCTTTGAAGAAGCTTGGTTGCAGCTATGAAATGCTAGCCTCATTCTGCTCAGGTTCGGCATCATCTGGGATCGTGCATTCAACCATAAAATTGGCTAGTATCTGAGCTTTGATTGACGACCGAGGTTGATAGTTAATGTCAAACTCTGTAAGCTCAATTGTCCACTTTGCAATTCTCCTAGAGACATCTATTCGATGAAGAACTGCCTTGATTGGCTGATCAGTGAGGAGTGTTATTGTGTACCCCTAAAA
Source organism: Cocos nucifera (assembly GCA_006176705.1). Taxonomy (NCBI): domain Eukaryota; kingdom Viridiplantae; phylum Streptophyta; class Magnoliopsida; order Arecales; family Arecaceae; genus Cocos; species Cocos nucifera. The sequence continues at coordinate 92,309 of QRFJ01001483.1, read as the reverse complement.
GAGGGCCAAAGTCTCCTAACCGTAATTAGAAGAACGTAAGTTAATTTTTTAAATTTAGTGTACTTGATCTCTACATCCCTCAGGACTTGGCTTATATAGTAGACCGGCCACTGTATTTTCACCTCTTCTTTGACTAAAACCACCACGAGGGCTATTAGAGCGACTGCTAAGTATAAAAATAATTCTTCTCCAAGTTTGGGCTTAGCTAGCAGAGGAGGCGAGCCGAGGTAGCTTTTGAGCTCTTCGAATGCTTGTTGGCATTTCATAGTCTAGCAGAAGTTCCTTGATTATTTGAGGGCCTGAAAGAAAGGCATGCACCACTCAGCCGACCTCGAGATAAAGCAATTCAAAGATGCCACTTTTTTGGTTAGGTGCTGAACTTTCTTTATTGATTTTAGGATAGTAATTTTTTGGATGGCTTGGATCTTCTCCAGGTTGGCCTCGATTCCCCACCTCGAGACCATGAACCTCAAGATTTTTTTCGAGATTACTCTGAAGGCGCACTTGATTGGATTCAACTTCATCTTATATCTTCGGAGAGCATTGAAGGTCTCTTCAAGGTCGGCTATGTGACTGATCGAAGTTTGACTCTTGACAAGTATGTTATCTACGTAGACCTTCATATTGCGATCGATCTGCTCTCTAAAATCTTATTGACCAGATGCTGATATGTCATGCCTACATTTTTGAGCCTGAAGGGCATGACCCTGTAACAATAAAGACCACGGTCAGTAATAAAAGCACTTTTCTCCTCATCCTCCAGTGCCATCTGGATTTGATTGTAGCCGGAGAAGGCATCCATGAAGGTGAGAAGCTCATGGCCCAAAGTTGCATCCACCAACTAATCAATTCTGGGCAGGAGATAACTGTCTTTTGGATAGGCCTTATTCAGCTTTTTGAAGTCTATGCACATTCTCCATTTGCCATTGGCCTTCTTGACTAAGGCACATTGGAGACCCAACTTGGATAGTTAACTTCTCGAATAAATCCAGCTTTAAAGAGTTTGTCCACTTCCTCTGCTATCGCCTTCTATCTTTTTAGTACATGGCTTCAAACTTTTTTTTTCACTGGTCTGCATTTGGGATCAATAGCCAGTCGATACTCCATGACCTTGGCATCAATTCCTAACATGTCTGTGGGGACCCAAGCAAAGGCATCAGCATTCTTCTGCAAGAAGGCAATGAGCTACTTTTGAACTTCTCCATCCAAGCTAAAGCCGATCTGCACCATGTGTTCTGTGTTCCCATCATCTAAAGAGATAGCTACTAGGTCTTCCATGGGCTCGCCACACTCCTCAGTAAGATTATTGTGAACATCCAATCCATCAACTGAACAAAGGTTGGGTTGACCACTTTTTTGTAAGGCAATGGAGTAGCAATGCCTTACTAGAGCTTGATCTCCTCTGACCTCCCTAATCCCATGACCTGTTGGGAACTTCATCTTTAGATAATAGATGGATATTACTATCCGGAGTGCATTCAGACCAGGTCGGTCAAAAATTGCGTTGTAAGCAAATGGAGCTTTTACTACCAAAAAGTCAATCTGTGCTCTAGCCCATTTAGGGTATTGTCCTACAGCCACAGTTAGTGTTATTATTCCCCCAACCAGCACAGCATCACTAGTGAAACCCACTAATGAGAAATTCATAGGTCCTAGGTGGTTATTAGGTATAGACATTTTAGAGAATGAATCATAAAATAAGACATCAGCAGAACTTTCATTATCTATTAGAACGTGGCATACATCATAGTTAGCAATGTTTAGAGAGATTACAACCATGTCATTATGCAGGAACTGAACTCCTTGAGCATCTTCATCAGTGAAAGTTATTGATTCTTCAATCCTCCACTTCTTCGCTTTCACTGTCAATCTGCTAGCCTCTTCCCACCGAAGTCTCCTAGAAATGGTGTTGATGATGCCAAGGGATAGCCGATCTCCTTGCTACTCTTTCCTCCTTGATGGTTTGGGCTGGGACAGCGCCCTTGGCCGATCCTCCCTTACTTCAGGATGATGTCATAGAAATCGACCAAGCCGACCTCATTTGATAAGCTTTTCGATCTCGTCTTGGAGCTGGATGCATTCCTCAGTATTATGACCATGGTCACAATGGTAGAGACAGTACTTGTTAAAGTTTTGCTTGTCGGGATGAGACTACATCTTCTCCGATCTCGATAGCTACTTCTTGATCTTCATCAAGACTTGAGTCTTCGGAGTGTTGAGCGGAGCATAGGTGTAGAACCTTCTGGGTGGAGAGTTCCATCGTGCCCTTTGATTGGGGCTTCTTTGACGACGAGCTCAATGAGGAGTTCGGGCTCATCTATGCTCGGGAGGAGTTCTAGAGTGCAGCCGAGCTTTGCTCGGCTTTTCTTCAATTATGGACTTCCTTGAATCACTCGCCTGTCGATCTCTCATGGTTTCTTCATCCTTCGCCTTGAAGGCCTCTTTCGTCCAGGCACAACCATCAGCCTGGGCCAGCATATCAGTAAAATTCTTAGGGTACTTCTTCTCTAGGAAGAACAGCAGATCATTCTTTTGGAGGCCGCCCTTTAGTGCAACCATTGCGACAGACTGGTCCAAGTTCTAGACCTTCAAAGTAGCAATATTGAAGCAGTTGACATAGGCCTGAATGGACTCTCCTTCCTTCTGCTTGATATGGATGAGGAAATCCGAGCCTCATCGGAGATGTCGGCTGCTAACGAAGTGAGCCATGAATTGATGGCTCATTTGTTCGAAGAAAAAGATAGTATCCAATTTAAGGGCCAAGTACCAATTTTTGGTTGCTCTCTTCAAGGTAGAGAGGAATGCTCAGCATAAGATGGCGTCGGACGAGCCATGGAGCAGCATCACTATTCAAAAGGCCTCTAGATGATCGATCAGATCAACAGTCCCATCATAGCTCTCGAACTGTGGGTGCTTGAAGTTTAGCAGGATTGGTTCCTGCATGATTTGCTGGGAGAAAGGAGGGTCAATGCAAATGTCGTCAATGTGGGAGGGAGGAGCATGACGGAGTTCTTTGATCCGTCGGTTCATTTCTTATAGCCTTTGGTTCAGGAGATTCTCATAGTCATAGATCTCCAAAGTCTTCTGGTAGAATGGGGGTAAAGTCCCCCCAGGGGTCGAATCATGATCGAAGCAAGGGCTCTCTGCCCTCTGCTTTCCTTTTTCAGAAGTTACCGATCGACTCGCCCAAGTCGATCGTCCCCATACCAGATCCTGGGGTTCTGGCATAGCTCGCTCTAGCTGGGCAGGCGTCGATGGCCGTTGTTGCTGCATAGCTTGCACTACTTCAGTGAGGCCTTTAACTTGCAAGACTAGTAGGTTGAATTGCTCTGCATCCACCATTACTATCGGTAGAGCCTGAGATGCTGGGGATGAGATAGGGATGGGCAGATCTGGATGAGATCTAGCTATGGAGGTAATTGACCATCGAGTTGAGGCCTTCCTGAGAGGCATTATCGAGAAATCAGTCGAGAAAGAAAAGTTTTGAAATGGAGAAGAAGAAGAAAATACTTCCGCTGAGCACTCCTTTAAGAATAAAGGACCCTCAAAAGAAAGAGGTCCCTTCCTCTAGCGCCAATTCTATTGGTACAAAATCTGGTTGATGCCGAAACTAGTAGGAGCTAAAGAAGCCAAGTCACCATCGGGACTTGCAAAAGAAGTCTAAACCAGAGGAGGGGGGCTCCGACAGGACCCTCCGACAGTCAAGTCAGCTCTTTCGGCCAACAGATATGAAATGCTCAGCAGAAAAGTAGCAAAGTTTCAAGATGGAGGAGAGAGCCTTTTTTTAAATGTATCTGGAGGGTCTCTTTTATAGACGGAGCCTATAACAAACTGATGAAGACCGTCACAACTGCTGAGTAGTGAGCCGTTTAGGCCACGTGGGATTTGTTACAAAGAGTAGTGTCCATTATCGTGATGCATCCATTGTCGTGACATGTAGGCGGTTGAGATTTGATTGTTGAAGCTCAAACTAAACCACTATCAGTAGCGAGAAAGGTTTAACTGGGAGAAGCCCTTCGGATGATTGGAAGGAGTTCGGAGAGAGTTTGACTGATGGAAAAATTTATCTGGAGAGAGAGTTCATCTGAAAGAGAAGTTCGGAGGAAATTTGTCTGAAGGAGAAGTCTATCTGGAGGAGAAGTCTAGAGGAAGTTCGACTAAAGAAGAAGTCCATCTAGGAGAGAAGTCTGGAGGCAATTTGTTCGGTGGGGAAGCCCGGAGGGAGTTCGTCTAGAGGAGAAGTCCATCTGGAGGAGAAGCTCGGAGGAAGTTCATCCAAGTAGTCCCAAAGATCGGTAGGTATACTAAAGATTAGTCAACCCAGAGGCAAGTGAACCCGTGATTGAAGCTCTTCCATGATCAGAAATCCTTCTCGACCAAATGCCGATCCGAAGTTCGGTAGGAGTGAGATTTATCCCAAACAAGTACTATACCTTCAGGTGGATCTACCAAGGTCCAAACTTGGATCGAGCGTATTGAGTCAATCTCTGACTTCATTGCCTCTAATCATTTCTCGGAGTCAATATCTGATATCGTCTCGTCATAGATTTTGGGATCATCACCATGAACCTCATTTTTCATAAGGAATATTTTCTCTACGTCCTTTGAAATAGTATCTAAGTATCTTTCAGAAGGATGGAAAATTCTTTCTGATCTATAAGGTGGACGAGGTAGTGATTGGACTAGCTCAATTTGATTGGGTTCCATAGGTTCCTTGGCTTGTGGCTCTTGGGAGACTTTCTCCTCAAGGCTAATCTGTCTTTCGATGCCACCATCTTGAATAAATATTTTTCAAGAAAAATGGTGTGTCAACTCACAATCACATTGTGATCTTTTGAGAGATAGAAATAATATCCTAGTGACTCTTTAGGATATCCAATAAATTGAGCTCTAAAGGACCTAGACTCTAATTTATCCGTCTGTTCTCTCTTGACATGGGCCGGACAATCCCAAATTCTAAGATGACTCAGACTTGATTTCTTACCATGTCATATCTCATACGGTGTGGTAGAAATGATTTTAGATGGAATCCTATTCAGTAAATATATAACAGTCATCAGACTATGTCCCCAAAGAAACTCAGGAAGGTCCATGAAACTCATCATGGATTGAACCATATCTAATAGGGTTCGATTTCTCCATTCTGAAATTTCGTTGAGACATTTTAGGTGGAGTCCATTCAGAGACTATGCCATTATCCTTAAGATAGTCTATGAATTTTTGACTAAGGTATTCAGCTCCTCGATCTTATCGAAGAACCTTAATGGATTTTCTTGTTTGTTTTTCTACTTCGAGTCTAAATTTTTTGAACTTTTCAAAAGCTTCAGACTTATGTCGCATCAAATACACATACCCGTACCAAAATAAATCATCGATAAAGATGATGAAGTAGATATAATTATTCCTGGCTGGTACATCAAATGGCCTGCATACATCAGTATGTACTAAGGCAAGTAGGTCTGTGGCCCTTTTCCCATGTCCCATAAAAGAAAGCATGGTCATTTTGCCATGAAGGCATAATTCACAAATTGGATATGACTCGAAAGTCAACGAACTCAATAGCCCAAATTTCTCTAATTTGTTAACCCTATCTTCCACTATATAATCTAGCCTAAGATGCCAAAGTTACCTATCATTTAGACTATCCTTAGATCATTTTGATCCTATGGCATTCACGTTTTGCTTAATATTGAAAATAAAAACATCAATATGTAACTAATAGAGACCATTTATAAGAAAATCACTTACAATTTTATTTCTTTCATAAAGAATATTACAATGGTCCTTAAGAAAAATGATTACATAGCCTTCCTATGCTAAACATGAAATAGAAATCAAATTCCTACTTGCTATTGGCACATAAAAATAGTTCCTACGTACTAAGTCTAATCCTGATGGTAATCGCGGAGGGTAGGTTCCCATAGCCACAGCAGCAACTCTTGCTTCATTTTCGATGCGTAAGATCATCTCACCATCCCTCAGCCTCCTGCTACCCTCAAGACCCTGCATAGAAGTGCACAAGTGAGCACTAGAACCAGAGTCAAGCATCCAACTGGATGCAGAAGAAACCATAAGGTTAGATTCTATAACGAGCATACCTCCAGAAGGACCTACCTCCTTGTTCTTCAGGCTGGCCAGGTATAAAGGATAGTTCCACTTTCAATGACCATCTATGTTGTAATGAAAATATTTTTTTTTATCAACGGCCTTCTTCTTTGGCTCTACCTTCTTCTTTCCACCATCTATCTTTTGCTTCTTCACAAACTTTTTCTTCTTTCCAAAAGACTTTCTCTTGAAAGAAATCCGCTCCATAGCAAGTACTGAGTCTTTAGAACCTTTCACAGAAAGCTCAGCGGCAAGCAGCATGTTCATGAGCTCAGCCAAGGTATTTTGAAGTTTATGCATAGTTCATGATGAACTGTCCATATGCATTAGTCAAGAACAATAGAATTACATCAATCTACAGATCCTGATCTAACTTCGCACTGAGCTTCTCAGGCTCTTCTAAGTTCTTGATCATCATCAGACAATGATTTTGGACTGACTGTCCATCATGCATTTGAGCCTTAAAAATGTTAGATATATATGCCCTAGAAGCCAAAATTGGCTGATACTTGTAATACACTTCTAGGGGCAAAATTATAATTTTGACTAATATCAATAAAATGGGTTATTTTCTATCACATATGTATATTTAGTGTCTGTGATACATCCTTTGAGTTAATGGTAATGATAATTTATATTTTCAAGAGTTGAAAATTTAAGACATGAATAATCATAGTTAACTCATAAAATGCTCCCGACCATAGGATCATCACGAGGATGGTGATTGATCCGAAAGGTTGGTGTACAATCACTTCTCTTTAGTAGATGAGTCTTGAGTCTACGGTGTGGAGACACCGAGCGAGAGTACAGGTACTCGTTAGAGAATGAGGGCACTGAGCGTGACCACCTCGAGTAGTCATTAGGAAGTCTACCTTCTCGTCAATGACTGACTCGATGCTGCAGTAGTGTGTCTGGTTCTTTGACCTGAGGTGCATCGGCAGTTCACCTTGAGGGTGTTATAGTTTGACTACACCATTACTCGGTCTCCTAGCCATATCGGAACCCTGAGGTGTATGTTGGCTATAGCATGTTCATTGTAGGAACTGGATTGCATCAAGATGGAATCTATCTACCTCGGTGGTAGAGGAGCAGCCCTATGATGAATCATGAGAATCAAGTCCAGAAGTCCATGGCCATGGCAGAGTGAAATAATAGAAAGAGTTTCTATTTAGATTTTCACATTGGACTCGAATCGAATGATTACATCATATGACAGAGACTAGGGTTTGACGAGTTCACCTTAACCCTAATCTGATCGGGGCTCAAGATAGAAGAACTTAATCACACAGGTAGCTGCACCAAGAGGTTCGCATTCAGCTCTGATGGGTTGCCACCATATACTGCTAGGTGTCACTGGTGGATTTTGGGAGCAATTAGAATGATTTAGATGATCGATCATTCTAGCTGTTCGAATCAGAAGAGTTCTGATCCATCGAAAGGAGTTTCGATGATGTCGATGATAGAGATCATGACATATCCCATTACCATACAGAACTGAACCTAACTGGGTCACACAAACAAGGGTTTGAATCTGGTGATCATCAATTGAACTGATCTAGTTCAATTGATCTGAATGAGATTCAATTAGGTTCAAGGAAATCGTGCTAGCACTCGATTGAACCTAACGTTCTTCTTTTACTATCATAAATAAGTTGTCCTGCCTGAGCCAAAGGAGTTTGTGCTCAATCAGAGGCCTTCATATGGTCTGACTGGAGGTTGTCCAAGTCAGAAAAGGTTGTCTTATTTTGTAAGACATTACTGCCATTTTTGGTCACCTGCCATTTCTTGTTCTTTGACTTTGGTCAAAAGTCTACCTTTGACTGGTCAAATGTTGACCATTGACACTTTGACTTTTGACCACATGTCATGCACCTATTGGAGAGCTGGTGGGGGCCTGTCCCCCTGCCAGAACCTGGCAAGGAGAAGGGCGCACGCCACCCTTGGCGTGTGCCCAAGTTGGAGGCGCCTAGGAGTCCTTGTTGGACAAGGACTCCATCTCCTTTTTGGATTCCAATTAGAGTTCTCCTAAGAACCAACTTTGACTGGTCTTAGGCACCCTCTAAGGAGGAATCCAGGGGACTCTATTCCCACCAATCAGATTTAGATCTGATTTCACAAAGAGTTGTGATTGGTTGGGAAGAAGAGGAGTTGGATCACAGCTTAGTCTATAAATAAGACCCTGCGCCCAACTCAAATAAATTGAATCACAATTCCCCATGCCCCAAGGCTGCCTCTCCCTCCTTCCTCCATGCCAAACCCACCTTCTCCCTCTCCTCTCCACGTCCAAAAGGAGTTTTGGATTTTGGTTGGTGCGATCCAGATCAAAGAAAGGCGATGAAAAGCTAGAAGGCTGCGCTGCTGCAAAGGACGACTGCTGATCTTCAAAAGAGTTTTGAAGATCCTCCAGATCAGATCCAGATCTAATTTTTGGAGACATGATAGAGAAGAAGAGGATCTCCAGATCCAGCCCGAGTGGATACCGGTAGAGGCCAGGCGCTTGCGTGGCTAGATCCAGAACCTTCCGCTGCAAACAGGATCATCAACAGGGTAATAGGATTACCCAAATCAGGTAAATTAAATTTGATTTAATTTATCTTTATTTTATTTTATTTATTAAAATAATAAGAATTAGATCTAAAATATCTTAGATCTGATTAGATCAAGAGAAAAAATTTTTGAAATATATCTCTTGATCTGATCAGATCTGAACGAACCTGGACCGAGAAATCAGGATTTTCCTTCAACTGGTATCAGAGCCAAGGTTCTAAAAGTGTTTAGATCTAATTTTAAATTTATTTTAATTAGAAAATAAATAATTTTAGATGTCACATGAGATGTGATCAGATCTGAAATTAAAAAAAATTAAAATTAAATATTTGGATCTAAGATTAGAAAATATGCATGACTAGTTCTAAAATAGAATAGTTCTATAGAATAGTCTTGCATGTTTTCAATTTAATTTGATTAAATCATATTTTAGATCTATTTATTTACTATTTTTTGATATTATAATGGTTATAATAACATCTAAAAAATAGCAAATAAAAATTATTTAATTTTAAATATCATATGAGATATGATTGATGCATGTCTAGACTAGTTGTAGAATAGTTCTACATAATTATCTAGATTAGAATTTATTTTGATTAGATCAATTTAAATCTAATTTTTTAGATTATTATGAGATAATTTAGATCTGAAAATATGCATGATTCGATACATGAGATGTATGCAAAATATGCCATGATTAGATCTAATTTGTATATGAGATATATGATATAGATCTAAAACTGTTTTGTAGTATTGCATGTTCCTGATTAAGGCGTTCCTCTTGGCCGTCCGATCATAAGAACGAAGAAGGATTTAAAGGCCCTCTCTTTCCATTCGATGGGGTGTTCTTATGATGTGTAGGGGTGCTGCATGTTCGTCCTTAATCAGAAATCCAAAACTTACTTTCTGCAAAACCCTAGATCCTGAAACCCTAGGATTTATTGTGCATATTTTGTTTATGAACCCTACTTAATTAAAAATTAAGATTATGGAATATCAATTAGATCTAAAATTAGAATTTCAGATCTAAGACATATTCATAATACTGGGTTCGGGCTTGGGTAGCTCAATTAGGTCTAAGCGGTTGATCAAACTGAATCAAGAGTTGGTTAGATGAGATCAACAATGCTTAAATTGACCGGCCTAATAGGATTAAGTCTGGGTCAAGATCGAGTCACGATCAAGCAAGACCTAATTAGGCTCAAAGGTTAGAGTTTGGATTGTAGGCTAACCCAATTGGTTCTGGCTCAACAATTTGGTGTCTAAGGTAAGTTTGGCACATACGATCGACTGATTTTTATTTGGAAGCTACTCGACCTGAATGCATTCTTGTATGAGTTAATGGCATATTCCTTCCACCAGTCTCACTTACCTGGCCATATCTATTCACACAGTTCTGATCTGAGGTGGTCAATAATCCGAGCTAACCCATGCCACTAGGTTAGTCATAATTGTTATGACTATGACAAGTCTAGTTTAATGAGACCTGAATTATTTTTTTCTAAGAAAAGATTAAATCTGAGGTCTTCCACCATTGTAGACGTGCGGATCCTTCCCAGGGTTGATTATTCTCGGCTGGATACAGTGGCTCAGTTGCACCGAAAAGATGCAACCATGTCTATTAGGCATTGGATGCTATGGGCTGGAGGATGAGTTGGGCTCAATATTCTGGATACGGTGAGAGACTCAATTAGAAACCCAGTCTGTGCAAATGGTGGGTCTGACTTAACTAAGAAATGGATCAATATTCTGGATACGTTGAGATTTATGAATTAGAGACCAAGTTTGGGAGCGCTGTTGCCTTAACTAAGAAATGGATCAATATTCAATGATGTGATCAAAATGTTTGGTTTCATCAAAAATGAAGAGGAATCGTGTGTTTTCAAAAGGGTCAGTGGGAGCGCTGTTGTCTTCCTCGTATTGTACGTGGATGACATCCTCCTTATTGGGAATGATATTCCCATGTTGACAACAGTCAAAATATGGTTGTCCAAGGAATTCTCCATGAAAGACCTAGGTGAAGCATCCTTTATTCTAGGAATTAAGGTCTATAGGGATAGACCGAATAGGATGCTAGGACTTTCACAGAAGATGTACATAGAGAAAGTACTAAAGAGGTTTAGTATGGAAAACTCTAAGAGGGGATTAATACCCTTCAGACATGGTATTCATCTTTCCAAGAAGATGTGCCCTAGCACACCTGAGGAAATAGAATGCATGAGCAAGATCCCTTATGCTTCTGCAATAGGGAGCCTCATGTATGCCATGCTATGTACACGACCTGATATAGCCCATGCTGTGAGTGTCACAAGCAGATATCAGTCAAATCCAGGTGAAGAACACTGGACTTCTGTGAAATGTATCCTTAAGTACTTGAAGAAGAACTAAGGATATGATGTTGGTCTTTGGTAACGGAGAACTCCAAGTCCAGGGATACACAGACTCGGATTTCATGTCCGATATAGATGATCGAAAGTCGACATCTGGGAGTCTGTTTGTGTGCAATGGTGGTGCTGTCAGCTGGAAGAGTTTCAAGCAAACGGTGATAGCAGATTCCACCATGGAAGCAGAATATATCGCTGCATCAGAGGCTACGAAGGAAGCATTCTGGTACAAGAAGTTTGCTGCAGAAATTGGAGTAATGCCATCAGATGCCATTCCTCTATACTGCGACAACAATGGCGCCATAGCCCTTGCTAAGGAGCCGAGGTCTCACCAGAAATCCAAGCAAATTGAGCGGCGATACCACCTCATCCGCGATTACCTCGAGAAGGGTTACGTCGAGGTCAAGAGAGTCAACTCCACAGATAATGTGGCAGACCCACTTACAAAGCCGTTGGGCCAGCAGAAGATCGAAGCCCACCTTGAGAAGATGGGACTTAGACTTGTAGCCAATTGGCTTTAGGACAAGTGGGAGATTGTTAGATATATGTGCCCTAGAAGCCAGAATTGGCTGACACTTGTAATACACTTCTAGGGGCAAAATTATAATTTTGACTAATAATCAATAAAATGGGTTATTTTCTATCACATATGTGTATTTAGTGTCTGTGATACATCCTTTGAGTTAATGGTAATGATAATTCATATTTTCAAGAGTTGAAAATTTAAGACATGAATAATCATTATTAACTCATAAAATGCTCCCGACCATAGGATCATCACGAGGATGGTGATTGATCCGAAAGGTTGGTGTACAATCGCTTCTCTTTAGTAGATGAGTCTTGAGTCTATGGTGTGGAGACACCGGAGCGAGAGTACAGGTACTCGTTAGAGAACGAGGGCACTGAGCGTGACCACCTCGAGTAGTCATTAGGGAGTCTACCTTCTCGTCAATGACTGACTCGATGCTGCAGTAGTGTGTCTGGTTCTTTGACCTGAGGTGCATCGGCAGTTCACCTTGAGGGTGTTATAGTTTGACTACACCATTACTCGATCTCCTAGCCATATGGAACCCTGAGGTGTATGTTGGCTATAGCATGTTCATTGTAGGAACTGGATTGCATCAAGATGGAATCTATCTACCTCGGTGGTAGAGGAGCAGCCCTATGATGATCATGAGAATCAAGTCCAGAAGTCCATGGCCATGGCAGAGTGAAATAATAGAAAGAGTTTCTATTTAGATTTTCACATTGGACTCGAATCGAATGATTACATCATATGACAGAGACTAGGGTTTGACGAGTTCACCTTAACCCTAATCTGATCGGGGCTCAAGATAGAAGAACTTAATCACACAGGTAGCTGCACCAAGAGGTTCGCATTCAGCTCTGATGGGTTGCCACCATATACTGCTAGGTGTCACTGGTGGATTTTGGGAGCAATTAGAATGATTTAGATGATCGATCATTCTAGCTGTTCGAATCAGAAGAGTTCTGATCCATCGAAAGGAGTTTCGATGATGTCGATGATAGAGATCATGACATATCCCATTACCATACAGAACTGAACCTAACTGGGTCACACAAACAAGGGTTTGAATCTGGTGATCATCAATTGAACTGATCTAGTTCAATTGATCTGAATGAGATTCAATTAGGTTCAAGGAAAATCGTGCTAGCACTCGATTGAACCTAACGTTCTTCTTTTACTATCATAAATAAGTTGTCCTGACTGAGCCAAAGGAGTTTGTGCTCAATCAGAGGCCTTCATATGGTCTGACTGGAGGTTGTCCAAGTCAGAAAAGGTTGTCTTATTTTGTAAGACATTACTGCCATTTTTGGTCACCTGCCATTTCTTGTTCTTTGACTTTGGTCAAAAGTCTACCTTTGACTGGTCAAATGTTGACCATTGACACTTTGACTTTTGACCACATGTCATGCACCTATTGGAGAGCTGGTGGGGGCCTGTCCCCCTGCCAGAACCTGGCAAGGAAGGAGGGCGCACGCCACCCTTGGCGTGTGCCCAAGTTGGAGGCGCCTAGGAGTCCCTTGTTGGACAAGGGACTCCATCTCCTTTTTGGATTCCAATTAGAGTTCTCCTAAGAACCAACTTTGACTGGTCTTAGGCACCCTCTAAGGAGGAATCCAGGGGACTCTATTCCCACCAATCAGATTTAGATCTGATTTCACAAAGGGTTGTGATTGGTTGGGAAGAAGAGGAGTTGGATCACGCTTAGTCTATAAATAAGACCCTGCGCCCAACTCAAAATAAGATTGAATCACAATTCCCCATGCCCCAAGGCTGCCTCTCCCCTCTTCCTCCATGCCAAACCCACCTTCTCCCTCTCCTCTCCACGTCCAAAAGGAGTTTTGGACTTGGTTGGTGCGATCCAGATCAAAGAAAGGCGACTGAAAGCTAGAAGGCTGCACTGCTGCAAAGGACGACTGCTGATCTTCAAAAGGAGTTTTGAAGATCCTCCAGATCAGATCCAGATCTAATTTTTGGAGACGTGATAGAGAAGAAGAGGATCTCCAGATCCAGCCCGAGTGGATACCGGTAGAGGCCAGGCACTTGCATGGCTAGATCCAGAACCTTCCGCTGCTTACAGGATCATCAACGGATAATAGGATTACCCACTTCAAGGTAAATTAAATCTAATTTAATTTATCTAATTTTATTTTAATTTTTAAAATAATAATAATCAAATCTAAAATATCTTAGATCTGATCTAGATTAAAGAAAAAAAATTTTGAAATATATCTCTTGATATGATCAGATCTGAACGAACCTGATCCGGAAAATCAGGATTTTCCTTCAAAAAAATCTTTTAGTGACTTGATATTTGGCTACGCGACTCTGTTCACCAAACAACTCTTACAGGTGAGCCAACATTTGGTAGCTAGTTTTAATGTCTTCATATTGGTGCTGGAGCTCATCAGACATCGAGCCCAACATGTAATACCTGGCTTTGTTATCTTCGTCCATCCACTTCTCAAGAGACGCTCTCTGATCAGTGGATGGATAGGCTGGTAAGGTGGAAGAATTCTGTTTCAACACATGAGTCAACTTCTCAAAATCTAAAATAATTTTAAAGTTTCAAAGCCAATTTTTGTAATTGAATTTGATCAGTCTATGGGTGTCCAGGATACGGGCTAGTGGATTGGATGCAGACATCTTCCTATAGAAAGTCAAAGGTTTTAGTTAGATTTTATAGTTAGATTTAATTAATTTATTTAAAAATTTTATTTTTAAATAAATTAGATTTCTACTATTTTCTTGGATTCCTACACTCCCTTGGCAGAGATGCAAAAATCTTCATGATTATTGATTTCCAATGGGTGGTGCGGTCCCACCAACAGACTCACCACCTCACCTAACAGTTATTGATGACGAATCAATCAATGAGTGAACAACTCTTGTCCAATGATTTTCTAATCATGGTGCACCCAAACTTGATCTCTAATTCATGAATCTCATCATGTCTGGAATATTGATCCACTCCTTAGTCAAGTCAGATCCACCATTTGCACGAATTGGATTCTTGATTGGATCTCTCACTATATCCAGAATATTGAGCCCAACCCATCCTTCAATCCGTAGCATCTAATGTTTAATAGACATGGTTGCATCTTCTTGGTGTAACTGAACCACTGTATCCAGTCGAAAATAATCAATCCCGAAAAGAGCCTGCACATCTGCAATGGTGGAAGATCTTAGATTTAATATTTTCTTAGAAAGATTTAATTTAGGTCTCTTTAAACTTGACTTGACTTAGTCATAACAATTATGACTAACCTAGTGACATGGGTTGGCTCAAATTGTTAGCCACCTCGAATCAAAACTAGGTCGACATAAATGGCCAAGTAAGTGAGACCGATAAAAGGGATATGCTATTAACTCAATAAGAACGCATTCAGGTCGAGTAGCTCTAAATTAAAAACTAATCGATCATATCTGCCAGACTTACCTTACACACCAAATTATTGAATCAGAATCAATTGGGTTAGCCTATAATCCAAGCTCAAACCGCAGAGCCAAATTAGGTCTTGACTTGATTGAGTTACATCTCAATATGATTCGATCTTGACCCAAACTTAATCCTATTAGGCTGATCAAATCTAAGCTTTCTTTGATCCCACCTAACCAACTCTTGATTCGGTTTGATCAACCGCTAAACCTAATTGAGCTACCCAAGCCAGAATCTAATTTTATGAATATATCTTAGATCTAAAAATTTATAATTTTTAAACCTAATTAATTTCATAATCTTAATTCTTAATTAAGTTTTGGGTTCATCAACAAAATATATAATAAAATTCTAGGATTTTAGGATCTAGGATTTTGCAAAAAAATAAGTTTTGATTTTTGATTAAGAACGAATGCCTAGCACCCCTACATATCATAAGAACACCCCATCGAATAAAAAGAGAGGGCCTTTGAATTCTACTTTATTTTTATGATCGGACGGCCAAGGAGAACATTTTAATCAAAAATATAATTTTTACTACAAAACTAGTTAGATCTAAATCATATATCGCATATACAATTAATGATCTAACTTATACATATTTTGCATACATCTCATGTATCATAAATAAATTAAACATGCATGCTTTCAAATTTAATATATCATATATAATATCTAAAAAATAAAATTTAAATTTGATTACATCAAATAAAACTATTCTAAATATTTTATAGAACTAATCTATAACTAGTCTAAGCATGCATCTTTCATATCTCATATGAATAAATTAAAAATTCTATTTTTTATTTTTTAGATATGATTATAATAATTATAATATCAAAAAAATAAAAATAAATTAGATCTAAAATTATATTTAATTAATTTAATAATATGATTATACTAGACTACACATAAAACTATTCTATTCCTAGTCTAGTCATGCATCTCATACATTTTAGATCTAAATTATAAAATTTTTAATTTTTTAATTTTAGATATAATCACATCTAATGTGATATTTAAAATTTTTTAATATTAGATCATAAATAAAAATTAAATCAGACCTAAAATAGATCTGATGAACTGCCAACCTAGCTCTAATACCAGTTGAAGGAAAAATCCTATTTTTCTTGCATAGGATTGTTCAGATCTGATTGGATCTGAAGAAATATTTTAAAAATTTTTTCTTCAATCCTAATCAAATCAAAGATATCTCATATTTGATTCTAAAGATCTAATATTAAAAATTAAAAATAAAATTAAATCTAATTTAATTTCATACCTTTGCTTTGGGTAATCAAATTATCCTGTGATATCCTGATCTATCCTAAGATTCTAGAAGGAGCCACGCACATGCTTGGACTCTACCAATGTCCACTCGAGCAGGATCTGGATTCTTCTCCTCATAAATCTTTTCTTCAAAGATCAAATTTGAATTTGATCTGAAGAATCTTCAAAATAATTTGAGAAGGCTGCTTGTCCGTATCACGAACACCATCCGTAGATCCAGAATCTTGTGCCAGAAACCATGGACCATTAACTCAGATTTATGCCTAACCATTTAGGCTTGTAGAAGAGAGGGAGTGAAGGATAGAGAGGGTATGAGATATTAGAGAGCTGGCTCCTTCGGGCTTTGAAAATATATTTTGTATGATGCTTCATAATGGCATGAGAAAGGTTTCTCAAACCTAACACCATCTAGAGTCCTTTGACCAAATCACTTATTATTTGATCAAAGGGACTCTAAGGATTATTCTTCATGAAAAACCACCAGATCTCATCTAATTTTATCACAAAAATTGATTCAAAAAGTGGGCAACATGAGTAGATAAGGAAGAGTCCATTGCACCTAGGACTCTTCCCTTAAGAGTTTGATCTAAATCAAACTCTATCAAAACCTAGCCAAGAGACCACCATAAATCATAAAATTTGGCACACCCATAGAATGACTTAAGCCCTATCACATATCCAAAAATTAGATCAAAAGAATTTCTAAAAAAATTTTTAGATGCATCTGATCAGGTGACCCTCAATTCTCTCAAATAGGTCAACTTTTGACCCTAGTCCATTTGCACTATGAATGGATTTAATTTCTACAATTAATCTAACCTGGATAGGTTCCAGTCAGATAAAAATAAACTCATTCAAAATATAAAATAAATTAAATTAAATTTAACTCAGTTGCGATGAATCAGAAAGATTATAGAAGAAAAAAGTTAGGCTCAATCGTGTACTAGCACGATTACCTTAAACCTGATTGGATCTAATCCAAATCAATCAAACTGAGTTAGCTCAATTGATAACATTCAGACCTAAATCATTTTTTATATGATCCAGTTAGGTTCAGTTTCATATGGTAATAAGACATGTCGCGATCTCTATCATCGACATTATCGAAACACCTTTCGATGGACCAAAACTTTTTTTATTCATACAATTAGAATGATCGATCATCAAAATCATTCTAATTGCTTTCAAAATCCACCAGTGACACCTAGCAGTATATGGTGGCAACCCATCAAGATTGAAAGCGAACCTCTTGGTGCAGTTATCTGTGTGATTGGGTTCTTCTATCTTGAGCCCCAACTAGATTAGGGTTAAGGTGAACTCATCAAACCCAACATCCATCATTTGAATTAATCATTCGATTCAAGTCCAATGTGAAACCCTAATAGAAACTCTTTCTATCATCTTTTCTCTACCATGGCCATGGGCTTATGTACTCAATCTCATGATTATCATAGAACTACTCCTCATCTACCGAGGTAGATAGATCCCCTATTGGTGCAATCCAATTCCTATAATGAACATGCTATAGCCAACATACACCTCAAGATTTTGAATGGCTAGGAGATCAAGTTATGGTGTAGTCAAACTATAACATCCTCAAGGTGAACTATCGATGCATGTCAGATCAAAGAATCAGACACACCACTATAGCATCGAGTCAGTCATCAACGAGAAGGTAGACTTTCTTATGACTGCTCAAGGTGGTCATGCTCAGTGCCCTCATTCTCTAATGAGTACCTATACTCTTGCTTCGATGCCTCCATACCATAGATTTAAGATATATCTATTCTAAGAAAGCAATCATACACCAACCTTCTGGATCGATCACCATCCTTGTGATGATCCTACGGTCTGGAGCTATTTATGAGTTAATTATGCAAATTCATTTCTTAAATTTTCAACTCTTAAAAATATGAATTATCATTATCATTAACTCAAAGGATGTATCATAGATACTTTAAATATACACTATGAAAAAAAAATAACTCTTTTATTAATTTATAGTTAAAATTATAAAATTACCCTTAGAAGTGTATTACAAGTGTTTAGCTAATCTAGCTTCTAGGATACACATCTAACACCTTGTTCACAAACAAAGGGGACAGATCTACAAAATGATAGATCGAGATCATCATTGTAAAATAATATTACCATCAAAAATAGCATAGAATATGGAATTCTACAAGCATTCAATGGGAATAAAATAGTAGGGAAGGAACAAAAGGAATATTATTTCATTCAAATGGAGTTCATTACAAGTGGAGGTCTGCAAGATCGATTATAAAAAAAAAAAAAGAATAGATGAAGTCTTATTCAAACTCAAACTTTTGCCCCCAACTAGCATGAGAGAGTGCTTCAAATCTTCCACCTTCTCCTTGAGTTCTTGCCTCGCTGCTAAACCCACACTCCATAATTTCTAAGACCTTTAGAAGTCTTCTTCAACCTCCCTTAGTCTCTTTCTTAGAATGGCAAATTCAGCCTCTACATCTTTCATAGCATCTTGTTGATAAATCATTTATATTTTCAATTGATGCAGCTCGGCCTTCTCTTTTTCCTACAGTTCGAAAAGGTTCCCCATGGTGCTTCTCAGGGAATCAATTTTCTCCAAATCTCTACTCGAACTAGCATGAGTCCTGTCCGGCAACCGCTTTCGAAGTCAAGCAATCTTCTTGTTAGCTTTCCAAACTATTCATTAGAGCTCGATAGTTTGATCACTCCAATCGAGCACGTAACTCTTGTACGAGTCCTTGACCACATGCAATTGGTTATGAAGTTTCGAGAACCTCTTGGACCAATCCCAACCATATTCTTCTCGATTGGTGGACCATATCGAGCTCCCCTCCAGAAGTTGGATCTTCTCCTTCGCTGCTTTGAGTTCAACTTTAAGAAAGCTAATCTTTGCGGTCAACATCCAAGACTTTTCACTGGCACACTACCTGATCTCTTGAAGCTCTTCCTTCATATGGTTCTTTTTATTAGTATATTCCTTGAAATCCTTTTTACAAGCTTGGCGAAGATAATTGATCTCAATCGCGGCCTCCACATAGTTCTTCTTAGATTTTTGAAGTTTGCCTTCTATCTTCTTCAACTTTTTGGTAAGATGACGAACTTTCCTCTTTAAATTTTTAATATGGATTTTCAAAGGAATACCTTGTGGTGATGGTTTTTGCCTCAACTGGAGACTACACTCAATATATATACACACCACAACACAAAGATGAAAAGGAAAAGTTTAATATCGATTTCATTAAAAAGAAGAAGAAAATACAACTAGTGGAGGTTGCCAACCTCCGAAGAGAGAACAGTAGAAGAGTTGGGTGTAGGCCCGATAGGGGTCGGCCCTTTACTAGGTGCAGTTGTAGTTTCGGTAGAAGGAAGTTCAGCACCGACAGACGAAGGTTCCACTTTGTTGTCATCAAGCCCCTCTACTAGAAAGTCGAGGTCTATCTCCGAGAACTTCTCTGTGATCCTCTTTTGGTAGACCTTGAATCCTTTGAGGAAGGCCTCCTGGATGAAAGTTATTTTGACATCCTCCATCATCATTGAAGACTTGAAGGACTCGACGATCCACTCCCTCTCCACACCAACCTCCTTCTCGATCTTCTTCCATTTGTTTTCCTCTAGGATCAAGGCATCCTTCAGCTCCATCGATGTTTGTTCCTCTCTCTGAAGTGCTTCTTGAAGGTGCCCAACCTCAGCAAAGTGAGCCTCTCTCAAGTGCTTGACCTTGGCCTAGGCATTTTTAGCCTCCACCTGAGCTTCCTTGATGGCTTTTGAAGCCTTAGCTTTATGAAGATTTAGTACCTCTGCATGGATAAATAGATGATGTCCTAGCTATAAATAACAAGATATATGTTACGGCTACAAGGTCAATTAATGTTTAATCAAGCACAGAAGGAAGAACTGATTATCTCAAGGAAAGTTGCTTAAGAATCTCTTATTCTTTCCTCATCATTTGTATGAAGCATCCTCTCAAGTAAGTGTGGAAGGATGCAACCCTCCATTAAGGGTTCGAGGACCTCCCAATCATCCATGGAACCCTGCTCCAAACTAGAGTTGTTGCTACAGACTGCCTAATGTTTCTCCTAACCTTCTTGATGACAGCCTTCTTCTTCCTCCTCTCCACCATTGTCCCTTGCTCGAACGGCACCAAGGTGGCAGCTTTGTCAAGCAAGGTCGAGCTTGGTGCAGCTGTAGCGATTTCTAGAATAGGGGCGATCTAGGTTGGCATGGCCAAACTCGGGTCTTCAACCCTTATTGACTTTGATGACTCCTCTAAAGAACTGCTCTTCCTCTTAAGGGCTTTGATTCTTTTGGCCAACCAATTTAGTTCTTCTGGAGTTATCTTTATAGCGATAAGAAAATTAAAATTAGAAGAAAAGATAAAACATTAGTTAATAAAATATGAATGTATACCTATTGGATTGAGGGGACTCAAGTCGAGGTTAAATAAAGTCTAATCTTCTAGTAGTTTGGATAGTGAAGGAGCTTGGTAATTTCTTAATTTACTAGCCGAGTTAAGGTCCTCTCTCTCTAACTCAGGAGCCTGATGGACCGAATCTCTCACTGGCCCTAGCTAGGAAGTCTTAATTCCAAAGAGGAATAGGAAACAAAGAAAAATTCTCTTCCAATTATGGATGGAAGAAGGGGCGCCCTTAAGGAATCCCTTATTGCCGAACTGGGGGGATAGATACAATCAATCTTTGATGGTGGGATAATGTTTGAAGGTAAAGTAGTTATGAAAGAAGAAAATAGCGGGTTAGACCTCGATCGAAATATAGAAAGAAAGAAATTCTATGATGAACCTAAACGAGTTCGGGACCATGGAGGTAAAGAAAATATTCAAAAATCGAAAGAGAGCTATGACGAAGAGAGGAATTGGGAGTCAGAATCCAGCATAAAGGATTTTAGTATACAAACAAAAGTGATCTGGGGGAGGAGTGCAAACTCAGCCACTCAGCCCAGGAAGCTCAAGTTCGTACTCCAAAGAAACCCCATATTGGATCCTTATCAGGAAAAGATCTTTAGAACGCAAAGAACAAGTAATATTTTCGAGCATGAAAGTTGGACTGCAACTAAAGGTTTGGCTCTCTTTCTAGGATGAGGATTTTGAGAGTTCGGGTTAGCCAGACTCCTAGAGTCGAAAGACCAGGATACCTTAGAAGATATTTTTGGATTAAACAAAATTAGAAAAAACTCCCTAAAATTGGGATAAATTGGTGGATGAACTCAAAAAAGCTTTTAAAGAATAGAAGGTAAAAGGACAGTAAGAAAATGCAGCCAAAGGATCAGAATACTAACCTAAGATAAATGAAGAACTCGGCATGTTAAGGGAAGGATGAAGGAGGCACCAAAGACTAGAAAAAATGCAAAGAAGGATGGAAGAGGATGCTCAGGATTGAAGTAGATGAAGGATGGAGATGCAAAACATGGTGATCGGGAGCGGAGAAGACAAAAACTAGAGAGCAAAAGAGAAAGAAGAGGAATCGGAGTGGAAGAGAAAGAGGAAGAAGAGGCTTTATGGTCAAAAAAATTAGAAGTAATTATGATTGCAGATCATCTACACCAACCCCTGACCTCCACGTGTCCCACTCATTATGGCAATAGCAGGCGTCTGTGTTGCCCAGCTATGCAACCCAAGAGGGGGGGGTGAATTAGGTTTCTTAAAAAAAATTAAACTTAAAAACAGAATTGTAAGATGTGCTTTTGAAATTTTAAGTGAAGTGAGGTGAGTTATGTAAGTGAGATACAAGAGCCTAATTTACAAGAAAGAAAGAAAACATAATAGAGCAAGTAAAGAGAAAGAAGAAAGAACAATACAAACAAGATGATTTATAGTGGTTCGTGAAAGAAAATTATTTTTTCCTACCACAGGATCGGTTTGATCTGATCATATCTGTAAAAGATATTTTAAAATTTTTTCTATAGAATCTAATCAGATCAAAAAATTCTTCGATCTAATTTTAATGATATGATATTAAATCTAAAATTAATAATTAAATCAGATATAAACTTTATACCTGATTGGATAATCTAATTATCCTACCGATGATCTGCGAAAGCTCATGGTTCTAGATTAAGCCAGGCATGTGCCTGGCCTCTATCGAAGTCCACTCGAGCTAGATCTAGAGTTGCTCTCCTTCTAGATCTGATCACTAAAAATCATGTCTAAATCTAATTTTGTAAAGCCTTTGAATCAATTGATGAAGGCAGCGCGCTCGTCTCACGAACGTCGTCTCTTTCCCTGAAACCTTCGCGCCAATTTCTATGGACCTTCTCTTGGAACCTTGGGCCAACCTTTAGGTGTGAAGAAGAAGAAGAGGAGGGGCATGGAGAAAGAGGGGATGGCTGCCTATGGGATCTTGGGGCGTGGAGCATAAAGCATTAGAAACCCAAGGGCATAGGGTCTCTTAAATAGAGCCCTGCGCTACCTCAGTGTTCCAATCAATCAAGCAACCAAATGCTTAATTTGTTTCTGATTTCTTGACAAATTTTCATGCCAACTCACATTAGAATTACCACCCCAAGTATTTCATATAATGCCATACGAAATAGGTAGGGAGAAGGAAAAGAAGTTTGGTGTGCAATGGACTCTTCCTTCTCTCTTAGAGTTTTATATCTATCAAACCTCTTTGATTGGTCAAATCTGAAATTTGACCAAGTCAAAACCTATCCACTTTGGGTGCATGCCTAGGGGGACGTGCACCCTCTCCATGTCATACCAAAAAGTGGGGGGGCTCACCCCTAGAAAATCTTCAGGGGGCATGCGCCCCTAATCCCTTCTTTCTTACAACACAGTCAACATTTGATCCTGGTGTGCGATAGAAAAGGCAGGTGACCAAAAATGGCAAGTGACTAGAAATGGCAGATATTGTCCTAAAATCATCTAATGAATTTAGACAACTCTATTCTAACCTGGACAAGTTCCAGTTAGGATTTCGATTGAGATGAACCAAAAAGACTACAAAAGAATAATGTTAGGTTCAATCATGTGCTAGCATGATTTCCTTGAACCTAATCGAATATAATGCAAATCAATTGAACTGACTCAGTCCAATTGATCACAACCAGCTCAAACCCTTGTATGTGTGACCCAGTTAGGCTTAATTTCTTATGGTAATGAGATATGTCATGATCTCTATCATTAACATCATTGAAACACCTTTCGATAGATTAGAACTTTTCTGATTCAAATAATTGGAATGATTGATCATCAAGATCATTCTAATTGCTCCCAAAATCTATCATGACACTTATCAGCATATGGTGGCAAACCATCAGAACTAAAAGTGAACCTCTCAGTGCAGCTATCTGTGTAAATCAATTCTACTATCTTGAGTCCTATAGGATTAGGGTCTAAGGTAAACTCGTCAAAACCCAACATCCATCGTATGAATGAATCATTTGATTTGAGTTCAATGTGAAACCTTAATAGAAAACTCTTTTCTATTATATCACACTGCCATGGCCATGGGCTTAAGGACTCGATCTCATGATCATAGGACTACTCCACTACCGAGGTTGATAGATCCCATCTTGGTGCAATCCAATTTCTATAATAAATATGCTATAGCCAACATACACCTCAGGATTCTGAATGGCTAGAAGATTGAGTTATGGTATAGTCAAACTATAACACACTCAAGGTGAACTATTAATGCTCCTCAGGTCAGAGAATCTGACATACAACTACAGCATCAAGCCAATCATCGATGAGAAGGTAGACTTTCTTATGACTGCTCGATGTGCTCACGCTCAGTATCCTCATTCTCTAATGAGTACCTATACTCTCGCTTTAATATCTCTACACCATAGACTCAAGATTTATCTATCCTAAGAAAGCGATCGTACACCAACCTTCCAAATCGATCATCATCCTCGTGACGATCCTACGGTCGAAAGTAGTTTATGAGTTAATTATGAAAATTCATGTCTTAAATTTTCAACTCTTGAAAATATGAATTGTCATTACTATTAACTCAAAGAATGTATCACAAATACTTTTAAATACATACTATGATAGAAAAAAAAAATTATTAATTTATAGTTAAAATTATAAAATTATCCTTAGAAGTGTATTACAAGTATTAGCCAATCTGGCTTCTAGGGCACACATCTAACAAACTCCCACTTGACCTAAAGCCAATTGGCTATAAATCTAAGTCCCATCTTTTTAAGGTGGGCTTCAATCTTCTGCTGGCCTAAAGACTTCATCAGTAGATTTGCTGTGTTATCCATGGAGTCGACTCTCTTGACCTCAACGCAATCCTCCTCGAGGTAATCACAAATGAGGTGGAATCACCACTTGATGTGCTTGAATTTCTGATGAGACCTCGGTTCTTTAGCCAAAGCTATGATGCCATTATTATCGTAGTACAGAAGGATGGCATCTGATGGCATCATTTCAAGCTCTATGGCAAACTTCTTATACCAGAATACCTTCTTTGCTGCTTCCGATGCAGCGATATACTCTGCTTCCATGGTGGAATCTGCTATCATGGTCTGCTTGAAATTCTTTCAGCTGATAGCACCACCATTGCACACAAACAAACTACTAGATGTCGACTTTCGATCATCTATATCAGACATAAAGTCTGAGTCTGTATAACCCTGGACCTGGAGTTCTCCATTACCAAAGATCAAGAACATATCCTTAGTTCTTCTCAAGTACTTAAGGATACACTTTATAGAAGTCTAGTGCTCTTCACCTGGATTCGATTGATACCTGCTTATGACACTCACAGCATGGGCTATATCAGGTCGTGTACATAGCATAGCATACATGAGGCTCCCTATTGCAGAAGCATAAGGGATTTTGCTCATGTATTCAATCTTCTCAGGTATGCTAGGATACATCTTCTTGGAGAGATGAATATCATGTCTGAAGGGTACCAATCCTCTCTTGGAGTTTTTCATGCTGAACCTCTTCAGCACCTCCTCTATATACATTTTCTATAAGAGACCCAGCATCCTATTCGGCCTATCCCTATAGACCTTAATTTTTAGAATAAAAGATGTCTCTCCTAGGTCTTTCATAGAGAACTCTTTTGATAACCACATTTTGACTGTAGTCAACATGAAAATATCATTTCTAATAAGAAGGATGTTATCTACGTACAGTACGAGGAAGATAATAATGCTTCCACTGACCTTTTTGAACACACAGGACTCCTCATTTTTGATGAATTCAAACAATTTGATCACATCACTAAAATGAGCATTCCAGCTCTAAAATGCTTGCTCAAGTCCGTAGATGGACCTTTGCAGCTTACAGACCTTGTGATCAACATCACTGAATGTGAAACCTAATGGCTGTTCCATATAGATATCTTTCTCAAGATATTCATTTAAGAATACCATTTTCACATCCATCTACCATATTTTGTAATTGAAATAGGATGCAACAACAAATAATGTGTGGATAGATTTAAGCATGGCTACTGACGAGAAGGTATCCTAATAGTCAATGCCTTCATGCTGACTATATCCTTTCACCACTAATCTAGCCTTGAATGTTTCCACATTTTTATTTGCATTTATCTTTCTCTTGTAGATCCATTTACACCCAATAGGTGCTATACCTTTGGGTGGATCTACCAAGGTCCAGACTTGGTTCAATCGCATTGAGTCAATCTCTGACTTCATTGCCTCTAATCATTTCTCAAAGTCGATATCTGATATTGCCTCATCATAGGTTTTGGGATCATCACCATGAATCCCATTTTTCATGAGAAATATTTTCTCTACATCTTCTAAAATAATGCCTAAGTATCTTTCAGGAGGATGGAAAATCCTATTTGATCTACGAGGTAGAGGAGGTTGTGATTAGACTGGGTCAATCTGATTAGGTTCCATAGGTTTCTTAGCTCGTTGCTCTTGGGAGACTTTCTCCTCCAGCCTTATTTATCTTCTGATGCCACCATCTTGGATAAAATATTTTTTCAGAAAGATGGCATGTCGACTCACAATCACGTTGTGGTCTTCCAAAAGATAGAAATAATATCCTAACAACTCTTTAGGATATCCAATAAAATGAGCTCTAAAGGACCTAGACTCTAACTTGTCCACCTATTGTCTCTTGACATGAGCCGGATAATCCCAAATTCTGAGATGACTCAAACTTGATTTATTACCATGCCATATCTCATATGGTGTGGTAGGAATAGTTTTAGAGGGAATCCTATTTAGTAAGTAAATTATGATCATTAGACTATATCTCCAAAGAAAATCAAGAAGGTTTATGAAGCTCATCATGGATCGGACCATATCTAATAGGGTTCGATTCCTCCACTCTGAAATTCCATTAAGTTGAGGCATTCTAGGTAGAGTCCACTGAGAGACTATGCCATTTTTCTTAAGATAGGCTAGAAATTTCCAACTAAGATATTTACCTCCTCGATCTGATCGAAAAATCTTAATGGATTTTTTAGTTTGCTTTTCTACTTCATGTCTGAATTTCTTGAACTTTTCAAAAGCTTCAGACTTGTGTTACATCAAATACACATATCCGTACCAAGATAGATCATCGATAAACGTGATGAAATAGACATAATTGCCTCTGGTCGGCACATCAAATGGGCCACACATATCTATGTGTACTAGGGTAAGAAGGTCTTTGGCCCTTTTCCCATGTCCTACAAAAGAAATCTTGATCATTTTGCCATGAAGGCATGATTCATAAGTTGGATATGACTTGGAAGTCAACGGACTCAATAGCCCTGATTTCTTCAATTTGTTAACACTATCTTCCGCTTATGACCTATCTAAGGTGCCACAGATACTTATCATTTAGACTATCCCTAGGTCGCTTTAATCCAACAGCATTTACATTTTACTCGATATTTAACATAAATACATCAATATGCAATTGATAAAGATCATTAATTAAGAATCCATTTGCAATTTTATTTCTTTCAAAAAGAATAATACAATGGTCCTTAAGAAAGTTAATAACATAACCTTCATGTGCTAAACAAGAAATAAAAATTAAATTTCTGCTTGCTGTAGGCACAAAATAATAGTTCCTAAGAATCAAATCTAAACTAGATGGTAGTCGAAGAAGGTAGGTTTCCATGATCATAGCAGTAATTCTTGCTCCATTTCCAACATGCAGAATCATCTCACCATCCCTCAGCCTCCTGCTCTCCTCAAGACCTTGCATGGAAGTGCACAAATGAGCACTAGATCCAGAGTCAAGCACCCAATTGGATGAAGAATAAACCATTAACTTAGATTCAATCACGAGCATACCTCCAAAAGGACCTACCTCCTTGTTGTTCTTCAGAGTGGCCAGGTATAAAGGATAGTTTCACTTTTAATGACTATCAAAATTATAATGAAAATATTTTCCTTTATCGACAACCTTCTCCTTCGACTCTCTCTTTTTCTTCTTCCCACCTTCCACCTTCTGCTTCTTCACGGTCTTCTTTTTCTTTTGAAAGAAGTCCGCTCCACAACAAGCACTGAGCTCTTTGAACCTTTCATAGAGAGCTCAGTAATAACTAACATATTCATAAGTTCAACTAAGGTATTTTGAAGTTTATGCATATGGTAGTTCATGATGAACTGTCCATATGCATCGGTCAAGGATTGAAGAATTATATTGATCTACAGGTCCTTGTCTAACTTGACACCGAGATTCTCAAGTACCTCTAAGTCCTTGATCATCATCAGATAATGATCTTGGGCTAATTGTCCATCACACATCTGAGCCTTAAAAAGTTTCTTAGTGACTTGATATTTGGCTACACGACTCTATTCACCAAACAACTCTTGTAGGTGAGCCAACATTTGGCAGCTAGCCTTAATGTCTTTATGTTGGCGCTGGAGCTCATCAAACATCGAGCCCAACATGTAATACCTAATTTTATTATCTTCATCTATCCACTTTTTTAGACATGCTCTCTATTCAGCAGATAGATGGGCTAGTAAAGTGGAAGGATTATGTTCTAACACATGAGTCAATTTCTCAGAATCCAAAATAATTTTGAAGTTTCGAAGCCCATCCTTGTAGTTGGATCCGATCAGTCTATGGCTATCCAAGATATAGGCTAGTGGATTGGATGCAGACATTTTTCTATAGAGAGTCAAAATTTTTAGTTAGATTTTATAATTAAACTTGATCAATTTATTTAGAAATTTTATTTTTAAACAAATTAGGCTTCCACTATTTACTTGAATTCCTACACTTTCTTGGTAGAGATGCAAAAATCTCCATGATCAATGATTTCTAGTGGGTGGTGCAATCCCATCAACTAGCTCACCACCTCATCTAATAGTTATTGATGATGGATCAATCGATGAGTGGACAACTCTTGTCCAATGATTTTTTAATCATGGTGCATCCAAACCTAATCTCTAATTCATGAAGTTTACCGTACCCAGAATATTGCTCTACTCCTTAGTTAAGTCAGACCCACCATTTGCATTAATTGGATTCTTGTTTGGGTCTCTCACTGTATCCGAGATATTGAGCTCAATCTATCCTCCAACCCATAGCATCCAATGCCTAATAGACATGGTTGCATCTTTTTGGTTTAACTGAACCACTGTATCTAGCCAAGAACAATCAACCCCGAGAAGGATCCGCACATTTATATTGGTGGAAGACATTAGACTTAATTCTTTTTAGAAAGATTTGATTTAGATCTCTTTAAACTAGACTTGACTTAGCCATAACAATTATGACCAACCTAATGGAATGGGTTGGCTCGAATTGTTAGCCACCTCTAATCAGAACTGAATTGATACAAATGGCCAGGCAAGTGAGACTGGTGGAAGGCATATGTCATTAACTCGATAAGAACACATTCAAATCAAGTAGCTCCCAACTAAAAACCAATCAATCATATCTACTAGATTTATCTTAGATACCAAATTATCGAATCAAAACTATTGGGGATAAACCCCGCTCCCACTGAAGTTCAGTCTGATGCTTAGCCTAATGTAATTGATAATCATAGAAGAGATTCGATCAAAAACTCCTCTAGTGGTCGAACCCCTCTTGGACTCCTACAGCAATCGAACTCCTTCAACGGCCAAACTTTTTTCGGACTTCTCCTTTAATAGGATTCCTCCAGCAGCCAAACTTCTTCCAAATTTTTTCTTCAGTCAGATTCCTCCAACAACCAAACTCCTTCCAAACTTTTGCTTTAATCGAACTCCTCCGGTGGTCGAACTTTTTTCGGACTTCTCCTTCAGTAGGATTTCTCCAGCAGCCAAACTCCTTTCGAACTTCTCCTTCAGTCAAATTCCTCCAGCAGCCAAACTCCTTCCAAACTTCTCCTTCAGTCAGATTCCTCCAGGAGCCGAACTTCTTTCAAACTTCTCCTTCGATCGGATTCCTCCAAGAGCCAAACTCCTTTCGAACTTCTTCTTCAATCAAATCCCTCTAGGAGCCAAACTCCTTTCGGACTTCTTCTTTAGCCAAACTTCTCCATTAGTCAAACTCCTTCAATCGAACTTCTTCACCAATCAGACTCCTTCTGAACTTCTCCATCAATCGAGCTTCTCCATCAGTCGGACTCCTTTTGGACTTCTCCATCAGTCGAACTCCATCCAAATTCCTCCAGCAGATTACTTCTAGATTTTAAGTAGTATTCCTTTTGGATGATCCCCTCTAGCCATATTTTTTTTAGGAGTCTGAACTTCTCTAAAATTGACGTACATCAAAACTCTTCATCCCTCCATGTGGCCTCGAGCGGCTCAGTACCAGATGACTACAGCTATCATTATCAGTCTGCTATAGATGGTGCCCCTCTCTGTAATAAATCTCATGTGGTTTCGAGCAGCCAGCTACCGGATGGCTATGGTTATCACTATTAGTCTGCTACAAATGGCATCCCTCTCCATAACAAACCCACACGACCCCGAGCGACCAACTACCCGATGGCTATGACTATCACCATCAGTCTATTCTATGCTCCATCTATAAAAGGGACCCTTCAGATACATTTTCTCTAGGCTCTCTTCTCCTTTCTAAAACTCTACTGAGTTCTTCCTGAGCACTCCATTTTTGTTGGCCAGAAAAGTTAATTTGATCATCGAAGGATCCTGTTAAAACCACCATCATCGACTCTGAATGGAACTTTATTTTATAGGTCACCGATGGCTACCTCTTCTTCCTCAACTCTAGCTTGATCCGACGTCAACCAAATTCTACACCAACAAGATTAGCACTAAAAGAAGGGTCCTTTATTCCTGAGGTATCCTTATTCTTAAAGGAGTGCTCAGTCGATCCTATGGATCTTCTTCTTTAAGATCCATCTCCATCCTCTCCCTCAATCCCAAGAAATGCCTCTAAAGAAGGTGACTACCCAGAGATCTACCATTTCTGCCATCAGATCTGAGCCAGACCCATCCGTTCCTGCTCCAGCATCGATGCTTCAACCTCCTCCTCTACCAGCGATCATGGTAGATTTAGAGTAGTTTAACCTACTGATGTAGTGGATTCAGGTCCTCATCGAAATGGTATAGGCCATGCAGCAGTCCCTCATGGCGATTTCATCAAGAAACTCACCATCGAGATGTCAGAAATCAGTCCTAAGGAAGATCACTTGAGCTAGCATATCCATCACCCCTGGGAAGGAGAAACAAAGGGTAGAGGATCCTTATTCGAATTATGATTCTTCTCCAGAAGAGACCTTTCCCATCTATAGTCGAAAGCCTTTCAAGATCTACGATCGAGATGACGTCCCCGATCAAAAACTATGGAAGATGGATCGATGGACTGAGAAACTCCGCCACGTTGCTCCGACTCACCATGATGACGTCCGCACCGATCCCCCTTTCTCTTCCCAAATTATGCAAGAGCCCATTTCGTCGAACTTCAAGCTTCCCTAATTTGAAAGCTACAATGGAACCTCTGATTCGGTCGATCATTTGAAGGCCTTTTAGATCATGATGCTGCTCCATGATGCACCAGACGCCATCTTATGTCGAGCTTTTTCATCTACCTCAAAGGGAGCAGTAAGAAACTAGTACTCGATGTTGAAGTCAGGTATGATCTTCTCCTTTGATCAGATAAGCGATCAGTTTGTGGCTCACTTCATCAGCAGCCGATGTCCACGCCAAGGTTCAAATTTTCTGATGAATATCAAGAAAGAGGGAGAATCTATCCAGGCTTACATCATCTGATTTAATGTTGCTGCATTAGAGGTCTGAAATCTGGACCAGTCTATTACAATAGCCACACTTAAGGACGACCTTTGAAAGAATGATTTGTTGTTCTTCCTGGAGAAGAAGTACCTCAGAAACTTTGTCGATCTGCTAGCTTGGACTGAGGGATATGCCCGAGTGGAAGAAGCCTTCAAATTAAAAGATGAGGAAGCCACAGGAGAGTGACAAAAGGGTGAGTCTAATAAATCCATAGCTGATAGAGAGTCGAATGAAGTCTGGCCATGCTCATAGACTCCCCCCGAGTGCAAGCGAGCTCGAGCTCCTCCTCGAGCTCATCGTCAAAGAAGCTCCGATAAAAGGGCATGAAAAAGTTCTCTCCCTAGAAGAAGAATTACGATCTCTTCCAACTAAACACAATCGAAGCAAGTACTATTTGTATCATCATGATCACGATCATGATACTGAAGAATACATTTAGCTCCAAGATGAGATCGAGGAGCTCATCAAGAGAGGTGGTTGGGTCAATTGCTCAGATGCCGATCTGAAGTAAGTGAAGATCGATCGAGGGCACTATTACGGTCAGAACCACTAAGGAGGGAGGAACAATAAGGAGATCGATCGTCTCTCGACATCATCAATACTATCTCTGAAGACTTAGTACTTCGACGAGCCACCATCTCTCAACCTCAGAGCCAAGAAAAGCTTGTCCCAAATTGAAAAGATCCATATGAAATAGAGAAGGTCATCCTATCTGGAGCTTATCGTCTGAAGGAGCTCGGAGGAACAACGCTCCCACGACCTTGAAATTCAGTAAATCTAAGAATGTGCTACCAATAATTTTCCTCCAATAAAATTTTTTTATTTCAATATTATTGTTTCTTGGTGCAAAAACTATATGATGATAGAAAAGAAGTAATCGAAAGTGGCCATGTTAGGAATAGGAGGAGAACCTCATCCTAACATGAGCAAGTCGAAGACCTCCAATTATTTAAGATAAGAGGAGTGGAGAGGCCCATTCAATAGCTCATCTATGCCCCTATTGCCATGTTAGAAATAGGAGGAGAATCTCATCCTAACATGAGTAAGTCAAAGACCTCCAATTATTTAAGATATGAGGAGGAAAGAGGCCCATTCAATGGTCCATCTGTGCCCCTAGTGCCATATTAGGAACAGGAGAAGAATCTTGTCCTAACATGAGCAAGTCAAAGACCTCTGATTATTTAAGATAGAAAGAGGAGAGAGGCCCATTCAACAGCCCATCTGTGCCCCTAGTGCCATATTGAAAATAGGAGAAGAACCTCATCCTGACATGAGCAAGTTGAAGACCTTCTGTTATTTAAGATAAGAGGAGGGGAGAGGCCCATTCAACGGTCCATCTGTGTGTTAGATATATGTGTGTCCTAGAAGCTAGAATTGATTGATACCTATAATACACATCTAAGGGCAAAATTATAATTTTGACTATAAATAATAAAATGGGTTATTTTCTATCGCAATGTGTATTTGAAAGTGTCTGTGATACATTCCTTGAGTTAATGGTAATGATGGTTCATATTTTCAAAAATTAAAAATTTAAGACATGAATTTTTATTATTAACTCATAAAATGCTCTCGACCGTAGGATCATCATAAGGATGGTTATTGATCTAGAAGATTGGTATACGATCGCTTGTTTAGGATGGATGAGTCTTGAATCTATGGTATAGAGACATCGAAGTAAGAGTACAGGTACTTATTAGAGAATGAGGGTACTGAGCATGACCACCTCGAGTAGTCATGAGGAAGTCTACCTTCTCGTCGATGACTGGCTTAAAGCTGTAATGGTGTGTCTGATTTTTTGACCTAAGGTGCATCGGCAGTTCACCTTGAGAATGTTATAGTTTGACTACACCATAACTTGATCTTCTAGCCATTCGAAATCCTGAGGTGTATGTTGGCTATAACATATTCATTATAGAAATTGGATTGCACCGATAGGAGATCTATCTATCTTGGTAGATAAGAAGCAGCCCTATGATGATCATGAGAATCAAGTCCATAAGCCCATGGCCATGGTAGAGTGGAATAATAGAAAGAGTTTCTATTAGGATTTTCACATTAGACTTGAATCGAATGATTAATTCATATGATGAAAATTAGGGTTTGACGAGATCACCTTAACCCTAATCCGATCGAGGCATAAGATAGAGGAACTTAATCACATAGGTAACTACATCAAGAGGTTTATTTTCAGTTCTGATGGATTGTCACCATACGCTGCTATGTGCCACTGGTGGATTTTGGAAGTAATTAGAATGATTTGAATGATCGATCATACTAGTTGTCTGAATCAAAAAAGTTCTAATCCATCAAAAAGTATTTTGACGATGTCGATGATAGAGATCGTGAGGTATCTCATTACCATATGGAACTAAACCTAACTGGATCACACAAATAAGGATTTAGATCTGGATATCATCAATTGGACTAATCTAGTTTAATTGATTTGAATAAGATTCAATAATGTTCAAGAAAATCATGCTAGCACACGATTGAGCCTAATATTCTCCTTTAACAATCATTAAAGCTTGTCTCAACTGAGCCAAATATGTTTGGACTCACTCAGGAACCTTTACTTGGTTTGACTGGAGCTTGTCCAAGTTAGAAAAGAGTTATCTTAATTTGAGATGAATTTGAGACAACACCTGCCATTTTCCATCACCTGTTAAATCTTGTCTTTGGACTTTGGTCAAATGTTGACCTTTGACACTTAGACATCTACCCATATGTCATGCACCCATACGAGAGAACTTTAACCTTTGTCCTCCTACTAAAAAATAGAAAGGAAGGGGGTGCATGCCTTGGGAGGCATGCACCCCATGATGATCATGTCTGGAGTCCCATACAGATGGGACTCCAAGTTGCTTCATGATTTCAAATTAGGTGGCGCCAAAGAGTCCTATTTAACCAGTCTTGGAGCCACCTAAGGAGGTTTATGAGGGACTCTAATTTGATTAGATTGGATGATGTCATTCCATCAATCAAATTTAGCTCTGATTGCACAAAGAGCCATGATTGGTCGGGATGATGTGGCACTATATGATGCAGTAGGGTCTATATAAACCCTATCTGCTCCTAGAATTGAGAGCTTCTGCCCTTTGCCCATGCCACAAAGCTTTTCTCCCTCCCTCTCCATGCCACCTTTAGGTCCTCTCTCTTTTATCTACGTCCAAGAGTTCTTGGGATCGAGTTTGGTGCGATCCAATCAAGAGAAAGACGATAGGAAAGGAAGAAGGCAGCACTACTGTAAGAGACAACAGCTAATCTTCAAAAGCCATTTTGAAGACCTTCAAGATTAGATCCAAATCTTATTTTTGGAGTATAGATTGAGAAGAAGAAGATCTCTAGATCCTACCTGAGTGGATATCGGTAGAGGCCAGGCGCTTACGTGGCTACATCCAGAACCTTGACATCAGAATCATCATAGGATAATTGGATTACTCAAAATATAGGTACAATTAAATTAAATTAAATTTATTTTTATTTTATTTTATTAGATCAATAAGATCAAATTTGAAAAGTTTTAGATCTAATTTAGATTTAAGAGAAAAAATTTTTGAAATATCCCTCTTAATCCAATCAGATCTGAACGAATCTGATCCGAGAAATAGGATTTTTCCTTCAACTAGTACCAGAGCCAGATTTCATAATTAATTAGATCTAATTTTAATATATTTTTGATCTAATAATTAGATGATTTTAGATATCACATTATATGTAATTAGATCTAAAATCAAAAATTAAAAAAATTAAATAATCTAGATCTAAGATGCATGAGATGCATGACTAGACTAGGAATAAAATTATTCTATGTAGTCTAGCATAATCATAATTTTAATTTAATTAATTATAATTTTTAGATCTATTTATTTACTATTTTTTTATATTATAAAAATTATAATTATATCTATAAAATAAAAAATAAATTTATTTAATTTTATTCATATGAGATATGATAGATGCATGTTTAGACTAGTTGTAGAATAGTTCTACAAAATTTTCTTGAATAAATTTAATTTGATATGATCAAATTTAAATTTTATTTTTTAGATATTTATGAGATAATTATATCTAAAAATATGCATGATATGATACATGAGATCTATGCAAAACATATTTTTAAGTTAGATCAATTTTTATATATGTGATATATATGTAGATCAAACTAGTTTTGTAGATTCATCATGTTTCTGATTAAGGCATTCTCCTTAGCCATCCGATCATAAGAACAAAGAAGGATTTAAAGGCCCTCTCCTTCCATTTGATGGGTTGTTCTTATGATGTGTAGGGGTGTTGCACATTCATCCTTAATCAAAAATCAAAAATTTATTTTCTATAAAATCCTAGATTCTGAAACCCTAAAATTTTATTTACATATTTTATTTATGAACTCTAAACTTAATTAAGAATTAAGGTTATAAAATATATTAAGTCT
The DNA here is from genome assembly GCA_006176705.1 of Cocos nucifera. Taxonomy (NCBI): domain Eukaryota; kingdom Viridiplantae; phylum Streptophyta; class Magnoliopsida; order Arecales; family Arecaceae; genus Cocos; species Cocos nucifera. The sequence continues at coordinate 56,424 of QRFJ01001483.1, read as the reverse complement.
AAAATTAAAACTTTTTAGATCTAAGATATATTCATAAAATTGGGTTCAGACTTGGGTAGCTCAATTAGGTCTAACGGTTGATCAAACCGAATCAAGAGTTAGTTAGATGGAATCAAGAGTGCTTAAATTGATCAGCCTAATTGGATTAAGTCTGGGTCAAGGTTGAGTCACTTGAGTGATCGATCAAGTTAAAACCTAATTAGGCTCAGTGGTTAGAGTCTGGATTGTAGACTAATTCGATTGGTTCTGGCTCAATAATTTGGTATCTAAGGTAAGTTTGGCAGAGATGACCGACTAATTTTTAATTAGGAGCAACTCGATTCGAATGCATTCTTGTCGAGTTAATGGTATATCCCTTCCACTGATCTCACTTACTTGGCCATATTTGTCAGCTCAGTCCTAATCTAAGGTGACTCATAATCTGAGCTAATCCATGCCACTAGGTTAGTCATAATGGTTATGGCTATGTCAAGTCAAGTTTAAAGAGACCTAAATCAAATCTCCCTAAAAAAAGATTAAGTCTAAGGTCTTCCACCATTATAGATATGCGGGCCCTTCTCGGGGTTGATTATTTTCGATTGATCACAGTGGTTTAGTTGCACCAAAAAGATGCAACCATGTCTATTAGGCAGTGGATGCTACGAGCTGGAGGATGGATTAGACTCAATATTCTAGATATGATGAGAGACCCAATTAGGAATCCAATCTATGCAAATGGTGGGTTTGACTTAACTAAGGAGTGAATCAATATTCTGGGCACGACGAAATTCATAAATTAGAGATCAAGCCTAGGTGCACCATGATTAGAGAATTATTAGACAAGAGTTATTCACTCATTGGCTAACCCATCACCAACAACTGTTAAGTGAGGTGATGAGTCAGTTGGTAGGACTGCACCATCCACTAGAAATCATTAATCATGGAGATTTTTGCATCTCTACAGAGAAAGTGTAGGGATTCGAAGAAAATAGTGGAAGCTAATTTATTTAAAAATAAAATTTTTAAATAAATTGGTCAAGTCTTAATTACAAAATCTAACTAAAAACTTTGACTCTCTATAGAAAAAAGAAAAATGTCTACATCCAACCCACTAGCTCATATCCTAGAACAAAAAAGAAAAATGTTTACATCCAACCCACTAGCTCATATCCTAGACACCCATAGACTGACCAAACCCAATTATAAGGATTGGCTTTGGAACTTCAAAATCATTTTGAATTCTAAGAAGTTAACTCATGTATTGGACCAGGATCCTCCCATCTTACCAGTCTGTCTGTCCACTAAATAGAGAGCGTCTCTTGATAAATGGATAGATAAAGATAATAAGGTCAGATACTACATATTGGGCTCGATGTCTGATGAGCTTCAGCACCAATATGAAGATATCAAGACTATCCATCAAATATTGGCTCACCTACAAGAGTTGTTTGATGAACAGAGTCACGCATCCAAATATCATATCACTAAATGACTGTTTAACGCTAAAATGCATGATGGACAATCAGTCCAAAATCATTATCTGATGATGATCAAAGACGTCGAAGAGCTTGAAAAGCTCGAAGTAAAGTTAGATCAGGATCTATAGAATGATATAATTCTGCAATTCTTAACTGATGTATATGGACAGTTCATCATGAACTACCATATGCATAAACTTCAGAATACTTTGACCAAACTTGTGAATATGTTGGTTACTACTGAGCTTTCTATGAAAGATTCTAAAGGCTCAGTACTTATTATAGAATGGACTTCTTCCAAGAGAAAGTCTTTTGAAAAGAAAAAGTTTGTAAAAAGGTAGAAGATGAAAGGTGGAAAGAAAAGGAAGGCAGAGTTGAAGAAGGAGGCCGCTGATAAAGAAAAGTATTTCCATTATAATACTGACGGCCATTGAAAGCAGAACTATCCTACATGCCTGGCCATCCTACAGAATAAGAAGGAGATAGGTCCTTCTAGAGGTATGCTCATTATTGATTCTAACCTTATGATTTCTTCTACATCCAGTTGGATGCTTGACTCTAGTTCTAGTGCTCATTTCTGCACTTCTATGTAGGGTCTTGAGGATAGCAGAAGGCTGAGGGATGGTGAGATGATCCTATGCATCAAAAATGGAGCAAGGGTTGCTGCTTTGGTCGTGGAAACCTACCCTCTTTGACTACCGTCTGACTTAGATTTAGTACTTAGAGATTGTTATTATGTGCCTGCCGTAAGTAGAAATTTGATTTTTGTTTCATGTTTAGCATAAGAAGGCTATGTAATTAGTTTTCTTAAGGACCATTGTAATATTCTTTATGAAAGAAATAAAATTGCAAGTAGTTTCCTCATTAATGGTCTCTACCAGTTACATATTGATGTATCTATCTTTAATATCGAGCAAAATATGAATATCGTAAAATGACCCAGGGATTGTCCAAATGATAGGAATCTATGGCACCTAAGGCTAGGTCATATAGCAGAAGATAGGGTTAACAAATTGGAGAAAATCGGGCTATTAAGTCTGTTGACTTTCGAGTCATATCAAATTTGCGAATCATGTCTTCATAACAAAATGACTAAGCTCCCTTTTATAGGACATGGGGAAAGGGCCATGGATCTACTTGTCCTAGTACATACTGATGTGTGCAACTCATTTGATGTATCGGCTAGAGGCAACTTTGATTACTTCATAACCTTTACCAATGATTTATCTTGGTATGGGTGCGTGTATCTTATGAGACACAAGTCTGAAGCTTTTGAAAACTTTAAGAAATTCAGACATAAAGTCGAAAAGCAAATTAGAAAATCCATTAAGATTCTTTGATCAGATTGCAGA
>QRFJ01001483.1:0-53590 GCA_006176705.1 Cocos nucifera | reverse complement strand
ATCTAAGTCTTACATCTTCAGGGTTGTTGATAATCTAAAAATCATAAATTTTATTAGATTAAATTAGATCTAAATAAATTTTATAAGAACCTGCTCTGATACCAGTTTGAGCGAAAATCCTGTGATTCCAGGATCAGTTCGTTCAGATCTGATTGGATCGAGAGGCATATTTCAAAATCACTCTTAGATCCTAATTAGCTCTAATATTTTTGAGATCTTAATTTTGTATGATCTAACAAATATAAAAGATTAAATTAATTAAATCTAACTAATTTTACCTTGATTTTGATAATCTGATTATCCGGTGATGATTTTGCGTAAGCCCTGAGGGTCTGATCTAGCATTGCAATGGCGGCCTGGGCCTCTACTGTGATTATTCACTCAGGGGATCTGGGAGAGTCTTCTCCTTCTCTTTCGTTTTTTCCAAGAAATTAGATCTAGATCTGATTTGGAGGATCTTCAAAACTCTTTCATGAAAGCATTACCATATCTCTTGTGTGAGCAGTGCTGCCTTCTTCTCTTTTACGTTCAGCCTTTTTTGCTGAGCTCGCCACTAATCTGAAAGCCCAATACCTTGGGCTGGATGAGGAGAGGAGAGGATCAAAAAGGTGGCATGAGAGAGAGAGAGGTAGCAGTCTTGCGGGCATGGTGGCTTAGAGGAACTCATTAAAAAAGTGGGCGCAGATAGCTTTTTATGTAGACCCTTGCGCCATGCAGTGCCACATCACCTCGGCCAATGTGTTGCTTCATTATAATCAGATTCTAAATCTTGATTGATGGGATGATATCTTTACTTGCATCCAATTAGATGAGAGACCCATTTAGATTCATCCTTAGATGGACCTAAGACTGGTCAAAGTCTATAGATGAGGATCACCTAGTTTGAATCCTAAGAAAGCATGGTTGTGAGTCCGATTTCGGTATGGGACTCCAGACGTTCTCTATCTATGGTGGCGCACCCATCCTAGTCATGTCACCTTCCGTCTTTCTAATTTTTTGAGAGGGAGACCAAGGCTCCTATTACTCTTCCAATAGTGCATGACACTGAGGCAGTGTCCAAGGGTTAAAGGTCATAGTTTGATCAAAGTCATTGGACATAGATTAGCATGTGATGGTAAATGGCAGTGTGTTTGTGCTTAATTATTTTATAAATATAAGACAACCCATTTTCTACCTAGATAGCTCTAGTCAGACCAGATAAATGTACCTGAGTGAGGCACAACTCATTTGGACTCAGTCGAGATAACTTTTAATGATAGAAAAAGGAGAATGTAGGTTCAAATCGTGTGCTAGGCTATTTTCTTGAACCTAATTGAATTTATTCAAATCAATGAACTATGGTTTAGTCCAATTTGATGATATCCAGATCCAAACCTTATTGTGTGATCCATAGGTTGTTAGTTCTAGTATGGTAATGGGATATGTAGTGATCTCATTCCATCAACTTTGTGAGAACTTCATGTCTGAAACTTCTTTCGTATGGTAGACAATTAGAAGATCGATTCATCTAAATCATTCTAGTTGCTCTCAAAATCCACCAGTGACACCTAGTAGTATATGGTGGCAATACCCATCAAAACTGAAAATGAACCCTTGTGTGTAGCTACTTGTGTGATTAGTTCTTTATTTCTTGAGCCCGATCAGATTTATGTTAAGGTGAACTCATCAATACCTAATTTCTATCATATGATTTAATCATTTAATCAAGTCGATGTGAAAATCTTAATATGAGAACTCTTTCTATTATTTCACACTTTGCCATGGCCATGGGCTTATGGACTTGTTCTCTTGATCATCATAGGGCTACTCCTCTTCTACTATGGTAGATAGATTCCGATCGTTCTTGTTGGTGTGCAATCCAATTCCTTACAATGAACTTGCTATAGCCAACATACACCTCAGATTTCGAATGGCTAGGAGACCGAGTCATATGTATCAGAATTTGTATACCCTCAAGGTGAATTGCGATTGCATCTCAGCTCAAAGAACCAGACACACCACTGCAGCTTTGAGTCGTCATCCTTGAGAAGATAGAACTTCCTATGACTACTCGAAAGGTGGTCACGCTCAGTGCCCTCATTCTTCTTAGCGAGTACTGTTACTCTCGCTCTTAGTTGTCTCTATACCGTAGAGTTTCAGACTCATCTCTACTAGTAAGAAGCGATTGTTTAATACCTTTCCGGAATCAATCACCATTCCTCTATTGATTGATCCTACGGTTAGAAGCATTTTATGATAATAATTGAAGGAATCATCTGGTCGTTAATTTTTAACTCTTGAATAATAGGATATCATTACCATTAACTCAAAGGATGTTTACATAGCACATACAACCATTCGATAGTGATAAAGCATAAGTCCATTGTGTGTATTTTTGTGATAGTGTAAAAATTTTAATTTTGCCTTGAGAGTGTTTACGATAAGTGGTCTCAATCAATTCTGCGGCTTTCTAGGGCACACATATATCTATATCAGTATTATTCTCGATGTGTGGTAGGAATGGTTTTAGTAAGAAAACCTCTTCAGTAAGATGATTTACATTAACAGACTATGTCCCAAAGAAAATCGGGACTAGAGTCTGTGGGAAGCTCATCATTTTTAAGTTATTCGACCATATTTAATAGGGTTTGTTCTCCATTCTGAAACTCCATTGAGTTTGAGTTGTTCTAGGTGTTGAGTCATTGAGAGACTATGCCATTTTGCTTAAGATAGTCGGGAATTTCGACTAAGATTCACCGTTACACCGTATGAGATATGGCATGGTAAGAAACCAAGTCTGAGTCATCTCAGAATTTGGGGTTGTCCGGCTCATGTCAAAAGACAACAAGCGGACAAGTTAGACTTTAGGTCCTTTAGAGCTCGATTCATAGGATATCCTAAAGAGTCATTAGGATATTATTTCTACATTCCAGAAGACCATAATGTGATTGTGAGTCGACATGCCATCTTTCTTGAAAAATAGTTTATTCAAGATAGCGGCATTGGAAAAGCAGATCAAGCTTGATGAGAAAGTCTCACAAGAGCAACGAGCTAAGGACCAAATGGAACCAAATCAGGTTGAGCCAATACAGAACACTACCTCCTCCACCTCGTAGATCGAAAAGAGTTTTTCATTCCCCCTGAGAAGGTACTTAGGTACTTATTTCAGAGGAAGTAGAGAAAATATTCCTCGTAGGTAATGGTGTTCATGGTGATGATCCCAAAACCTATAACGAGGCGATATCAGATATCGACTCCGAGAAATGGTTAGAGGCAATGAAGTCAGAAATTGACTCGATGCACTCAAACCAAGTCTGGACCTTGGTAGATCCACCAGAAGGTATAGTACCTATTGGGTGTAAATGGATCTTACAAGAGAAAGATTGGTGCAGATGGGAAATGTGGAGACATTCAAGGCTAGATTAGTGGCAAAAGGTTATAGTCAATGCGAAGGCATTGACTATCAGGATACCTTTTTCGCCAGTAGCTATGCTAAAATCCATCCGCACATTGCTTGCTGTTGCAGCCTATTTTGATTATGAAATATGGCAAATGGACGTGAAAATGGCATTCTTAAATGGATATCTTGAGGAAGATATCTATATGGAACAGCCGCTAGGTTTCACATCCAGTGATGACTGATCACAAGGTTTGCAAGCTGCAAAGGTCCATATATGGACTTAAGCAAGCATCTCGGAGCTGGAACACTCGTTTCAATGATGTGATCAAAATTTTGGTTTCATCAAAAATGAAGAGGAAACCATGTGTTTTCAAAAGGGTCAGTGGGAGCGCTGTTGTCTTCCTCGTATTGTACGTGGATGACATCCTCCTTATTGAAAATGATATTCCCATGTTGACCATAGTTAAAATATGGTTATCTAAAGAATTCTCCATGAAAGACCTAGGAGAAGCATCCTTTATTCTAGGAATTAAGGTCTATAGAGATAGACCGAATAGGATGCTAGGACTTTCACAGAAGATGTACATAGAGAAAGTACTAAAGAGGTTTAGCATGGAAAACTCTAAGAGGGGTTTGGTACCCTTCAGACATGGCATTCATCTTTCCAAGAAGATGTGCCCTAGCACACCTGAGGAAATAGAATGCATGAGCAAGATCCCTTATGCTTCAGCAATAGGGAGCCTCATGTATGCCATGTTATGTACACGACCTGATATAGCCCATGCTGTGAGTGTCACGAGTAGATATCAGTCAAATCCAGGTGAAGAACACTGGACTTCTGTGAAATGTATCCTTAAGTACTTGAGAAGAACTAAGGATATGTTGTTGGTCTTTGGTAATGGAGAACTCCAAGTCCAGGGATATACAGACTCGGATTTTATGTCCAATGTAGATGATCGAAAGTCGACATCTGGGAGTCTGTTTGTGTACGCAATGGTGGAGCTGTCAGTTGAAAAAGTTTCAAGCAGATAGTGATAGCAGATTCCACCATGGAAGCAGAATACATCGCTGCATCAGAAGCTACGAAGGAGGCATTCTGGTACAAGAAGTTTGCTACAGAGATCGAAGTGATGCCATCAGATGCCATTCCTCTATACTGCGATAATAATGGTGCCATAGCTCCTTGCTAAGGAGTCGAGATCTCACCAAAAATTTAAGCACATCGAGCAGTGATACCACCTCATCCGCATGATTACCTCGAGAAGGATTACGTCGAGGTCAAGAGAGTCGAACTCCATACAGATAATGTGGCAACGGACCACTTACAAAGCCGTTGGGCCAACAGAAGATCGAAGCCCACCTTGAGAAGATGGGACTTAGATTTATAGCCAATTGACTTTAGGTCAAGTAGAAGTTTGTTAGATATATGTGTGCCCTAGAAGCCAGAATTGGTTGACACTTGTAATACACTTCTAAGGGCAAAATTATAATTTTGACTATAAATTATAAAATAGATTATTTTCTATCACATAGGTGTATTTAGTGTCTGTGATACATCCTTTGAGTTAATGGTAAAAATAATTCTTATTTTCGTGAGTTAAAAATTTAAGACAAGAATTTTCATTATTAACTCATAAAATGCTCCTGACCGTAGGATCATCATAAAGATGGTGATTGATCCAGAAGGTTAGTATACAATTGCTTCTTTATAGTAGATGAGTCTTGAGTCTATGGTGTAGAAACATCAAAGCGAGAGTATAGGTACTCATTAGCGAACGAGGGCACCGAGCGTGACCACCTCGAGTAGTCATAAGGAAGTCTACCTTTTCGTCGATGACTGACTCAAAGCTGTAGTAGGGTGTCTGGTTCTTTGACCTAAGGTACATTAGTAGTTTACCTTGAGGGTGTTATACTTTGACTATACCATGATTCGGTCTTCTAGCCATTCGGAATCCTGAGGTGTATGTTTGCTACAGCATATTCATTATAGGAATTGGATTGCATCAAGATGGAATCTATCTACCTCGGTAGAAGAGGAGCAGCCCTATGATGATCATGAGAATCAAGTCCATAAGCCCATGTCCATGGCAGAGTGTGAAATAATAGAAAGAGTTTCTATTAAGGTTTTCACATCGAACTTGAATTAAATGATTAAATCATATGATAGAAATTAGGGTTTGACGAGTTCACCTTAACCCTAATCTGATCGGGGCTCAAGATAGAAGAACTTAATCACACAAGTAGCTGCACCAAGAGGTTCATTTTTAGTTTTGATGGGTTGCCACCATATACTGCTAGGTGTCATTGGTGGATTTTGGGAGCAACTAGAATGATTTAGATGATCGATCATTCTAGTTGTCTGAATCAGAAGAGTTCTGATCCATCAAAAGGAATTTTGATGATGTCGATGATGGAGATCACTACATATCCCATTACCATACAGAATTGAATCTAACTAGATCACATAAATAAGATTTTGGATCTGGATATCATCAATTGGACTAACCCAGTTCAGTTGATTTGAATAAGATTCAATTAGGTTCAAGAAAATCGTGCTAGCACACGATTGAACCTAACATTCTCCTTTTTCTTATCATTAAAAGTTATCTCAACTGAGCCAAATGAGTTTGTGCTCACTCAGGTATCTTTACCTAGTCTGACTGGAGCTTGTCCAGGTTAGAAAAGGATTATCTTAATTTATGAGATAAATTTAAGACAACACCTGCCATTTTCCATCATCTGCTAATTCTTATCCTTTGACTTTGGTCAAACGCTGACCTTTGACCCTTGGACATCAGCCCATGTATCATGCACTTATTGGAGAGCAGATAGGAGCTTGTCTCCTCTTTAGAAATTGAAAAGAAGGGGGCACATACCTAGGATGGCGTGCACCCATGGATAGGGACGCCTGGAGTCCCATACGGATGGAACTCCATGTTGCTTCTTGGATTCAAACTAGGTGACCCTCATCTATAGACTTTGATCAATCTTAAGCACCATCTAAGGATGAATCTATGGGTGTCTCATCTGATTGGATCAGGTGATGTCATCCCACCAATCAGATTTAGATCTGATTAAATAAAGCAATGTGATTGGCTGGGGTGATGTGGTACTGCATGGCGCAGTAGGGTCAATACAATCACTACCTCCTCCACCTTATAGATCGAAAAGGGTTTCTCATCCCCTTGAGAAGTACTTAGGTACTATTTCAAAAAAAGTAGAGAAAATATTCCTCGTAGGGATCCCAAAATCTATGACGAGGTGATATCGAATATCGACTCCGAAAAGTGGTTAGAGGCAATGAAGTCAGAAATTGACTCAATGTACTCAAGTCAAGTCTAGACCTTGGTAGATCCACCAAAAGGTATAGTACCTATTGGGTGTAAATAGACTTACAAGAGAAAGATTGGTGCAGATGGGAATGAGGAGACATTCAAAGCTAGATTAGTGGCAAAAGGTTATAGTCAGTGCAAAGGCATTGACTATCAGGATACCTTTTTGCCAGTAGCTATGCTAAAATCTATCCGCACATTGCTTGCAATTGCAGCTTATTTTGATTATGAAATATGATAAATGGATGTGAAAATGGCATTCTTAAATGGATACTGGAGGAAGATATCTATATGGAACAGCCGCTAGGTTTCACATCCAATGATACTGATCACAAAGTATGCAAGCTGCAAAGGTCCATATATGGACTTAAGCAAGCATCTCAGAGCTGGAATACTCATTTTAATGATGTGATCAAATTATTTGATTTCATCAAAAATGAGGAGGAACCATGTATTTTCAAAAAGGTCAATAGGAGTGCTATTATCTTTCTCGTACTATACGTGGATGATATCCTCCTTATTGGGAATGATATTCTCATATTGATCATAGTTAAAATATGGTTATCTAAAGAATTCTCCATGAAAGACCTAGAAGAAGCATCCTTCATTCTAGAAATCAAAGTCTATAGAAATAGATCGAATAGGATGCTAGGTCTTTCACAGAAGATGTACATAGAGGAAGTACTAAAGAGGTTTAGCATGAAAAAACTCCAAGAGGGGATTGGTACCCTTCAGATATGGCATTCATCTCTCTAAGAAAATGTGTCCCAACTCACTAGAGGAGATTGAATGCATGAGCAAGATCCCTTATGCTTCAGCAATAGGGAGCCTCATGTATGCCATGTTATGTACACGACCTGATATAGCCCATGCTGTGAGTGTCACGAGCAGATATCAGTCGAATCTAGGTGAAGAACACTGGACTTCTGTGAAATGCATCCTAAAGTACTTGTGAAGAACTAAAGATATGTTGTTGATTTTTTATAATGGAGAACTCCAAGTCCAGGGGTATACAGACTCGAATTTTATATCTGATATAGATGATCGAAAGTCGACATCTGAAAGTCTATTTGTGTGTAATGGTGGTACTGTCTGTTGGAAGAGTTCCAAGTAGACAGTGATAGCAGATTCTACCATGCAAGTAGAATACATCGCTGCATCAAAAGCTGTGAATGAGGCATTCTGGTACAAAAAATTCACCATAGAGATCGAAATGATGCTATGGGATGCCATTTCTCTGTACTGCGATAATAATGGTGCCATAGTCCTCGCTAAGGAGCCGAGGTCTCACCAAAAATCCAAGCACATCGAGCAGCGATATCACCTCATCCGCGATTATCTTAAGAAAGGTTATGTCGAGGTCCAGAGAGTCGACTCCGCATATAATGCAGCAGACCCACTCATAAAGTCATTGGGCCAGCAGAAGATCAAAACCCACCTTAAAAAGATGGGACTTAGATTTGTAGCCAATTGACTTTAGATCAAGTGGAAGTTTGTTAGATATATGTGTGCCCTAGAAGCTAGAATTGGCTGACACTTGTAATACACATCTAATGGCAAAATTATAATTTTGACTATAAGTAATAAAATATATTATTTTCTATCGTAATATGTATTTGAAAGTGTCTGTGATACATCCCTTAAGTTAATGGTAATGATGGTTCATATTCTCAAGAATTAAAAATTTAAGACATGAATTTTCATTATTAACTCATAAAATGCTCTCGACCATAGGATTATCATGAGGATGTTGATTGATCTAGAAGGTTGGTATACGATCGCTTCTTTAGGATAGATGAGTCTTAAGTCTATGGTGTAGAGACACCAGAGCGAGAGTATAGGTACTCGTTAGAGAACGAGGGCACTAAGTATGACCATCTCGAGCAGTCATGAGGAAGTCTACCTTCTCGTCGATGACTAGCTCGAAGCTGCAATGGTGTATCTGGTTCTTTGATCTGAGGTACATCGATAGTTCACCTTGAGGGTGTTATAGTTTGACTACACCATAACTCAGTCTCCTAGCCATTCGAAATCCTGAGGTTTATGTTGGCTATAGCATGTTCATTGTAGGAATTGGATTGAACTTATAAGGGATCTATCTACCTCGGTAAATGAGGAGCAGCCCTATGATGATCATGAGAATCAAGTCCATAAGCCCATGGCCATGGCAGAGTGAAATAATAGAAAGAGTTTCTATTAGGGTTTGCATATTAGACTTGAATCGAATGATTAATTCATATGACGGAAATTAGGGTTTGACGAGATCACCTTAATCCTAATCTGATCGAAACTTAAGATAGGGGAACTTAATCACATAGGTAACTGCATCGAGAGGTTTATTTTTAGTTCTGATGGGTTGTCACCATATGCCACTAGGTGTCATCGATAAATTTTGGGAGCAATTAGAATGATTTGGATGATCGATCATACTAGTTGTCTGAATCAGAAAAGTTCTAATCCATCGAAAGGTGTTTCGATGATGTCGATGATAAAGATCGTGACGTATCCCATTACCATACAGAACTGAAGCTAACTAGGTCATACAAATAAGGATTTGGATCTGGATATCATCAATTGGACTAATCCAGTTCAATTAATTTGAATAAGATTCAATAAGGTTCAAGAAAATCATGCTAGTACATGATTGAGCCTAATGTTCTCCTTTAACAATCATTAAAGCTTGTCTCGACTAAGCCAAATATATTTAGACTCACTCAGAAATCTTTACTTGATCTGACTGAAGCTTGTCCAAGTCAGAAAAGGGTTGTCTTAATTTATGAGATAAATTTAAGACAACACCTATCATTTTCCGTCACCTGCTAAATCTTATCTTTGGACTTTGGTCAAATATTAACCTTTGACACTTAGACATCTGCCGATGTGTCATGCATTCATAGGAGAGAACTTTAACCTTTATCTTCCAAATAAAAAGTAGAAAGGGAGCCCCATGAGGATCATGCTTGGAGTCCCATATAGATGGGACTCTAGGTTGCTTCGTGATTTCAAATTAGGTGGCGCCAAGGAGTCCTGTTTGACCAGTCTTGGCACCACCTAAGGAGGTTTATGAGGGACTCTAATCTCATTAGATTAGATGATGTCATCCCACCAATCAGATTTAGATCTGATTGCATAAAGAGCCATGATTGGCTAGGATGATGTGGCACTGCATGGCGCAGTAGGGTCTATATAAACCCTATCGACGCCTAGAATTGAGAGCTTCTACCCTTTGCCCATGCCACAAAGCTTCTCTCCCTTCCTCTCTATGCCACCTTTAGGTCCTCTCTCTCCTATCCACGTCCAAGAGTTCTTGGGCTCGAGTTTGGTGCGATTCAAGCAAGAGAAAGGTAACAGGAAAGGAAGAAGGCAGCACTGCTGCAAGAGACAAGGGCTGATCTTCAAAAGCCATTTTGAAGACCATCAAGATCAGATCCAAATCTGATTTTTGGAGCATAGATTGAGAAGGAGAGGTTCTCTAGATCCTGCCCGAGTGGATACTGGTAGAGATCAAGCGCTTGCATGGCTACATCCAAAACCTTAGGCAAACATCGAGATCATCATAGGATAATTGGATTACCCAAAATATAGGTACAATTAAATTAGATTTAATTTATTTTTATTTTATTTTATCAAATCAATAAGATCAAATCTGAAGAATCTCAAATCTGATTAAGATCTAAGAGAAAAAATTTTTGAAATATCCCTCTTGATCCAATCAGATCTGAATGAACCTAATCTGAAAAATAGGATTTTTCCTTCACTATGCCCTATTGCCATGTTAGGAACAGGAGGAGAACCTCATCCTAACATAAGCAAGTCGAAGACCTCTGATTATTTAAGATAGGAGGAGGGGAGAGGCCCATTCAATGGTCCATCTGTGCCCCTAGTGCCATGTTAGGAACAAGAGGAGAACCTCGTCCTAACATGAGCAAGACAAAGATCTTCGATTATTTAAGACGGGGAGAGGGGAGAGGCTCATTCAACGGCCCATCTATGCCCTATTGCCATGTTAGGAACAGAAGAAGAACCTCATCCTAACATGAGCAAGTCAAAAGACCTCCGGCTATTTAAAACAGGAGGAGGGGAGAGGCCCATTCAACAGCCCATCTGTGGCCCTAGTGCCATGTTAAGAATAGGAGGAGAACCTCGTCCTTAACATGAGCAGTCAAAAATCTTTGGTTATTAAGAAGGGGGAGGGGAGAGGCTCATCAACGGCCCATCTGTGCCCCTAGTGCCATGTTAGAAATAGGAGAACCTCATCCTAACATGAGTAAGTCGAAGACCTCCGGTTATTTAAGACAGAAGGAGGGGAGAGGCCCATACAATGGCCCTAATGTGCCCCTATAGTCCATTAGGAATAGAAGGAGAAACCTCATCCTAACATGAGCAAAGTCGAAGGCCTCATTCATTTTTAGATGAGGTGAGAAGAAAGGTCCCGACAATGGCTCTATGTGCCCCTACAGTCCGTTAGGGACAGGAGGAGAACCTCATTCTAACATGAGCAAAGTCGAAGGCCTCGTTCATTTTAGAAGAGGTGAGAAGAGAGGCTCCGACAATAGCCCTTATGTGCTCCTACAGTCCGTTAGGAACAAAAGGAGAACCTCATCCTAACATGAGCAAAGTCGAAGGCCCCATTTCATTTTAGACGAGGTGAGAAGAGAGGCCCCGATAACGGTCCTTATGTGCCCCTATAGTCCGTTAGGAACAGGAGGAGAACCTCATCCTGACATGAGCAAAGTCAAAGGCCTCATTCATTTTAGATGAGGTGAGAAGAGAGGCCTCGACTCGACTGGAGATAAGATCTCCCCCGAGCTTCAAATTCAATAGAAGATAAGATCTCCTTCAACCTCGACTGGAGATAAGATCTCCTTCGAGCCTCAACCTTAACAGGAGATAAGATCTCCTTCAACCTCGATCGGAGATAAGATCTCTCCCGAGCTTCAACTGCAATAGAAGGTAAGATCTCCTTCAACCTTGGTCAGAGATAAGATCTCTCCTGAACTTCAACTTCAATGGAGATAAGATCTCCTTCAACCTCGGCTGGAGATAAGATCTCCTCCGAGCCTCAACCTCAGTAGAAGATAAGATCTCCTTCAACCTCGACCGAAGATAAGGTCTCCCCCGAGCTTCAACTTCAATACAAGATAAGATCTTCTTCAACCTCGGTCAGAGATAAGATGTCTTTCGAGCTTCAACTTCAATGAGAGATAGGATCTCCTTCAACCTCGACTGAAGATTAGATCTTTCCAAGCCTCAACCTCAATAGAAGATAAGATCTTCTTCAACCTCGGTCAGAGATAAGATCTTTCTCGAGCTTCAACTCAATAGGAGATAAGATCTCCTTCAACCTCGATCGGAGATAAGATCTCTCCGAGCTTCAACTTCAACGAGAGATAAGGATCTCCTTCAACCTCGATCAGAGATAAGATCTCCTCCGAGTCTTCAACCTCAATAGGAGATAAGATCTCCTTCAACTTCGTCGGAGATAAGATCTCCTCCGAGCTTCAACTTCAATAGAAGATAAGATCTTCTTCAACCTCGGTCGGAGATAAGATCTCCTCCGAGCTTCAACGTCAATGAGAGATAGGATCTTCTTCAACCTTGATTGGAGATAAGATCTCCCCAGAGCCTCAACCTCAATAAGAGATAGGATCTTCTTCAACCTCGGTTAGAGATAAGATCTTCCCCGTGCTTCAACTTCAACAAGAGATAGGATCTCCTTCAATCTCGATTGAAGATAAGACCTTCCTCGAGCTTCAACCTCAACTAGAGATAGATCTCTCCCGAGCTTCAACTTCAATCGAAGATAAGACCTTCCCCAAGCATCAACCTCGACGAGTGTAGAGCCCAAAAAAGAACTTCAGCAATCATCTTTTTTATACTCCTTTCCTTCGAATTTCGAGCTTAGGATTGGGAGGACTACTATTGGGGATAAATCCTGTTCCCATCGAAGTCCAGTTTGATGCTTAGCCTAATGTAACTGATAATCATAGAAGAGCTTCGATCAAAAACTCCTCCAATTGCTGAATCCCTCCCAAACTCCTACAGTGGTCGAACTCCTCCAGCAGCTAAACTTTTTCCAGACTTCTCCTTCAATAAGATTCCTCCAACAGCCGAACTCCTTCCAGACTTCTGCTTCAGTTGAATTCCTCCAGCAGTCAAACTCCTTCCGGACTTCTCCTTCAGTTGGACTTCTCTAGTGGTCGAACTTTTTCCAAACTTTTGCTTCAGTAGGATTCCTCCAGTAGCCAAACTCCTTCTAGACTTTTTCTTCAGTCGAATTCCTCCAACAATCAAACTCCTTCTAGACTTCTCCTTCGATCGAATTCCTCCAAGAGCCAAACTTCTTTTAAACTTCTTCTTCAGCCAAACTTCTCCATCAGTCGAACTCCTTCAGCCAAACTTCTCCTTCGATCGAATTCCTCCAGAAGTCGAACTCCTTTCGAACTTCTTCTTCAGTCGAACTTCTCCATCAGTCAAACTCCTTCAGTTGAACTTCTCCATCAGTCAAACTCCTTCAACCAAACTTCTCCACCAGTCAGACTCCTTCTGGACTTCTCCATCAGTCGAGCTTCTCCACCAGTTGGACTCCTTCTAGACTTCTCCATCAGTCGAACTTCAGCCAAATTCCTCTAGCAAATTATTTTTAGGTTTCAAGTAGTATTCCTTTCGGATGATTTTCTCTAGCTATATTCCCTTTAGCAGTCTGAACTCCTCTAGAATTGACATATGTCAAAGCTCTTCATCCCTCCATATAGCCTCGAGTGACTCAATATCGGATGGCTATGGTTGTCACTATCAGTCTACTATAGGCAGCACCCCTCTTCGTAACAAATTCCATGCAGTTTTGAGTGGCCAGCTATCGAACGAATATGGCTATTACTATCAGTCTGCTACAAATGATGTCCCTTTTCGTAACAAATCCCATACTGCTCCTAGTAGCTAGCTACCGAACGGTTATGGCTGTCATTATTAATCTGCTCTGAACTCCATCTATAAAAGGAACCCTCTAGATATATTTTTTCTAGGCTCTCTTCTTCTTTCTAAAACTTTGCTGAGTTCTTTTCTGAGCACTCCATTTCTGTTGGCCAGAAGAGCTGACTTGATCGTCGGAGGATCCTACCGAAGCCACCACCACCGACTCTGGATGAAACTTTATTTTGTAGGTCACCGATAGCGACCACTTTTTTCTCAACTTCAGCTCGATCTGACATCAACCAGATTCTGCACCAACAAGAATCAATTTGGTTAGCATACAATCCAGGCTCAAACCGTGAAGCCAAATCAGGTCTTGACTTGATCGAGTCACATCTCAATGTGATTTGATCTTGACCCAAACTTAATCCTATTAGGTTGGTCAAATCTAAGCTTTCTTTGATCCCATCTAACCAACTATTGATTCAGTTTGATCAACCACTAGACCTAATTGAGCTACCCAAGCCTAAACCCAAATTTATGAAGGTGCCTTAGATCTTAAAATTCATAATTTTAGATCTAATTAGTTTTATAATCTTAATTTTTAATTAAGTTTGGATTTATAACCAGAAACATGCAAAAAATCCTAGGATTTCAGGATCTAGAGTTTTGTAAAAAAGTAAATTTTTGATTTCTGATTAAGGACGAACACGCTGCATCCCTACATGCCATAAGAGCACCCCATCGAATGCAAGGAGAGAGCCTTTAAACCCTAGTTTGCTCTTATGATCGGACGGTCAAGGAGAATGCTTTAATTAGAAATAATTACTACACTATAAAATAATAAATCTACAACATATATCTCATATAAAGTCATAGATCTAAACATGCATATTCTGTATACATCTCATGTATCAATCATTAAATTCTAAATGCATGCTTTTCAATCTGATACATCAAATATAATATTTAAAAAATAAATTTTATGTTGATCATGTCAAAATAAAATTTATTCTAGATAAGTCATAGAACTATTCTACAACTAGTCTAGGCATGCTTTTATTCATATCTCATATAAAAATTAAAAATTTTATTTTTTATTTTTAGATCTAATTATAATATTTATAACATCAGAAAATAGAAGCATAAAGATCTAAAAAAAATTTAATCATATCAAAAAGAAAATTAGCACTAGACTATACATAGAATAATTCTAAATCTAGTCTACATATACATCTCATGCAAGATTGATATGAATCAAAAAATTTTAATCTTTTTGATTTTAGATCTGATCACATCTGATGTGACATCTAAAATTTTTAATATCAGATCATAGATCATAATAAAAATTAGATCTAAAATTGATCTGAAGAACTGCTAACGCAGCTCTGATACCAGTTGAAGAAAAAACTACTTTTTCTGCCATAGGATCAGTTTGATCTGACCTGATCTATAGAAAATATTTCAAAAAAAAATTTTACATAATCTAATCAAATCAGAGAGTTCTTCAATCTAATTTTAATAATCTAATATTAAATCTAAAATTAATAATTAAATTAGATATAAATTTTGTATCTAATTGGGTAATCTGATTATCTTATCGATGATCTGCGGAAGCTTGGGGGTTTAGATTAAGCCACGCACGTGCCTGGACTCTACCAGAGTTTACTCAAGTTGGATCTTGAGGTGCTCTCCTTCTAGATCTAATCACCAAAAATTAGATCCAAATCTGATTTTATAAAGCCTTCGAATCAACTGATGAAGGCAACGCGCTCGTCTCACGAACGTCATCTCTTTCCTTGAAACCTTCGCGCTAATTTCTATGGATCTTCTCTTGGAACCTTGACCCAACCTTTGGACATGGAGAAGAAGAAGAGGAGGGGCATGGAGAAAGAGGGGACAGCTGCCTATGGGAGCTTGGGGCGTGGAGCATAAAGCATTAGAAACCCTAGGGCATAGGGTCTCTTAAATAGAGCCCTACGCCACCTTAGTGTTCCAATCAATCAAGCAATCAATTACTTGATTTGTTTCTGATTTCTTGATAAATTTTCATGAAAACTCACATCAGAATAACCATCCTAAATATTCCATATAATGTCATACAAAATAGGTAGGAAGAAGGAAAGAAAGTTTGGTGCACAATGGACTCTTCCTTCTCTCTTAGACTTTGACCTCTATCAAACCTCTTTGACTGGTCAAATCTAAAATTTAACCAAGTCAAAACCTATCTACTTTGGGTGCATGCCTAGGGGGACATGCACCCTCTCCATATCATACCAAAAAGTGGAAGCACGCACCACTAAAAAATCTTTAGGGGCATGCGGCCCTGATCCCTTCTTTCTTACAATAGGGTCAACCTTTGACCCTGATGTGCGACAGAAAAGGTAGGTGACCAAAAATGGCAGATGATCAAAAATGACAGGTGTTGTCCTAAAATCATCTGATGAATTTAGACAACCCTATTCTGACCTGGATAAGTTTCAATTAGGATTTCGGTTGAGACGAACCAGAAAGACTACAAAAGAAGAATTTTAGGTTCAATCATGTGCTAGCATGATTTTCTTGAATCTAGTTGGATCTAATCCAAATCAATTGAACTGACTCAGTCCAATTGATCACAACTAGACTCAAATCCTTGTATGTGTGATCCAGTTAGGTTTAATTTCATATGATAATAAGATATATCATGATCTCTATTATTGACATCATCGAAACATCTTTCGATGGATCAGAACTTTTTTAATTCAAACAATTGGAATGATCGATCATCAAGATCAATCTAATTGCTCCCAAAATCTACCAGTGACACCTAGCAACATATGGTGGCAATCCATTAAAACTAAAAATGAACCTCTCGGTACAGCTATCTATGTGAATCAATTCTACTATCATGAGTTCCGACAAGATTACGGTTTAAGGTAAACTCATCAAAATCCAACATCCATCATATGAATGAATCATTTGATTTGAGTCTGATGTGAAACTCTAATAGAAAACTCTTTTCTATTATATCACACTACTATGGTCATGGACTTAAGGACTCGATCTCATGATCATCATAGGACTACTGCTCCACTACCGAGGTTGATAGATCCCATCTTGGTGCAATCCAGTTCCTACAAGGAACATGCTATAGCCAACATACACCTTAGAATTTTAGATGGCTAGAAGATCGAGTTATGATGTAGTCAAACTATAACACACTCAAGATGAACTGTCGATGCTCCCCAGATCAAAGAACTTGACACACAACTGCAGCATTGAGTCAGTCATCAATGAGAAGGTAGACTTTCTTATGACTGCTCGATGTAGTCACACTCACTACCCTCATTCTCTAACGAGTACCTATACTCTCGCTCCAGTGTCTCCATACCATGGACTCAAGATTCATATATCCTAAGAAAGCGATCGTACACCAACCTTCCAAATCGATCACCATCCTCATGACAATCCTATGGTTGGAAATAGTTTATGAGTTAATTATGAAAATTAATGTCTTAAATTTTTAACTCTTGAAAATATGAATTATCATTATCATTAACTCAAAGAATGTATCACAGACACTTTTAAATACATACTGTGATAGAAAATAAATTTTTTATTAATAAAGAGTCAAAATTATAAAATTATTCTTAGAAGTGTATTACAAGTGTCAGCCAATCTGGCTTCTGGGGAACACATCTAACAGTTCGGTGCCAACCTTACACCTATATCCACTCTACAAGCTCGTACTTAGGAATTTCAATCCACTAATGTATTCAATCGAATACAATGTCGGATGCTCCGACCCTAGCTATCCCAAGCTAGAAAAACTTATTTTTCAAGTATAAACAAATCTAATACAATTCAATTCAAGGTTTGGATCAACCTTCCCAAGCTTTGAAAATCCTCAAAAGCTTGAGCCCCAAAATAGTGAACAGAGGTTGAAAAGAAATACAAGTTTAGTACAACAGGCTCCTAAATGAGCATAATAAAGCTTTAAAAACTCTTTATACAAACTAGAGAACTTTTAAGAACCCTCTCGAAGATATTGAAGACTTGAATGCACATTGAAAAAGTGGTTGAGCTTGAAATCAATGTTTCTCTTGCCTAGGGCTAAGTTTTCTTTGAGCTAGATATTCTCTTGATTTTCTTTTTTATTTTCTTTCTTTCTGAATGCTTTTAAACCCATATTCAATATTGAAAGATGAACAGTAGTCATTTGTAGCCATTGGAGATCATTTGAAAAATAATAAATGTGCCAAATGAAGGAAGAAATATAGCCATTATAGAAATTTTCGTCGCAGTAGGTGCTCCTTAGGTCACCTCATGAAGGAACCAGATCTAGGATTTTACAGGTAGATCTTGAAATTTTTTTCAAAATCTTACAGCGAAAGATTTAAATAAATTAAATATTTATTTAAATAAATATGTAAATATCTAGATCTTAGATCTATTATATGATCAAGATATAATATTAAATCAAAAATTAAAATCAAATAAGAAAGAAAAAGATTGATCAAATCAACCTAGATCTACACTACATCAAATATAGGTATGAAGTTAATAGATCGGATCTATTATCTGAGTAAGTTATATATTCTAACTTACTGAGTCAGATTTGAGGATGAAGTCATGAGCTGCACATGCCTCCAGCCTCTAGAGTCATCCACACAAGCCTACGATCTTTGATCTGAAGTTCGATGCAGGAAATCAACACAGCATGCTAGTACTGTACTGATCCTTCTTCGATGATCGATCCGATGCTTTCTTCTTTGAAATTTGGACTTTCTAAAATATGAGAAGAAAAATGAGAGTTTACTGATCTAAGACTCTCATGGAAAAAACTCAAAAAAAAAGGAGAAGAGATTGAAAATAAAATAGCCCTAGAAGAAGACCCTCTTCTTCTTCTATTTTCTCTCACCTAGACACCTAGTTTGGTACCTATGGAACCCCCACACCCAAGGACCCTCTTCCCCTAATTTTTGCACACCCCAAACCTCTCCAAAAGCTCTATATTTCATGAAAAAATCAGAGTAAAATTCGTCCAATAAATAGAGAAAAAGAAGAGTCCAAGTTAAATCAAAATCCTAGACTAGGAATATCCAAACATGGAAAGTTGTTGGGGCATCCAACTCTTGGGCCCCTCCTCCATAATTATTGGCATGGACCAGCAAGGAAGGGCACACAAAAAAGAAGATTATTTTCATAGAATAAGAGAAGAATTAATTAAAAGAGGGGGCGGCACTCAAGGGAAGGTGTTTTGATCAACAAGGATTATATCTCATAGAATCCTAAGCAAAACTAACTCCTCTTTTGACTTGATCTTCCAACAAATTGCCTTATAAAAAAAGGAGAGAAAGAGGGCATGAGAAGCCATGGGAGTGGAGAGTTTTCATATAAGAAATTGAAAAAAAAAAGGGCATGGGGCATGAGGATTAAGTGATGCAAGTGATAGGGAGTCCTAGTCACACTAGGACTCCTATTTTGACTTGGTCAAACAAGATCTTTTAACCAAATAAAATCAAGATTAAACCAATCTAATTAAATAAGGTCCTAACCCATTTAAGAACTTAATTAAATCAAATTTAATTTTTATTTATTTTTTAATTAAATTAAAAAATTGGGTTAATCCGAGTCCTAGTTAGACTAGGACTAGTTCTTCCTTGCACTTGGCTTATCCAATAAACCAATTAGACTTAATCCAATCAAGTCCAAACTAAATATAATTAAATCATATTTAACTAGACTTAATCTTAGTCTATTGGCTTAATTAAATTAAGTCAGTTAGCAATCCAATTGCTAATCGATCCTCCTGCAATACTTGCACTAGGTTAAAAACCAATTGTATTGATTGTTTAATCCTAGAACGATTCTTAATCGTTGATCAACCATCCGATCAAATTGTAAGCTCTAATGTGTGTGACCTCATAGGTCCAAACCTAATCCAATAGAATAGAAATAAATTTCTATACCAATCAAAGTGACCATCTAGTAATGATACCCGACAGCTAGATAGGTCGAAGGTGTAGAACACCTTCCTTAAAATCCATGCAGATATAGTTTCTATATAATTCATCCCCTTGACCACAATACTTGTAGGATACCTCAGAGTTCAACTATCAACTCTAATCAGATTATCCACATTGTATTTCAAAATATCAAATCCATCTGATGGATTACCCTGGCCAAGATTTTGCTATATTGAAATACAGTGATACATTCTTCTCCAACTCTTGGAGTAGTCAATTCCATCTTGATCACACTCCGACTTCACAAGTACTTAACTGTGCCCAGAAGCCTTATGTTGTTGAACTAAAAATTTAGTTAGTCCGGTACCAAAGCACAGTGAGTTGTTTGCAAGTCACTGAGGTGATCTCAGGTCTAAGGGATACTTATACCTATATCCCATTAGAGACATTCTCGATAGTAGAATGCTCTAAAGTTGGTCACGTTCAATGATGATGTATCCATACATCTCATCTGTATGCCATACCAGTGTCTCCACACTCCTTGGTTAAGAGGACAACCAATCTATATGGCATATAGCGACCTATGCTCGATAGACACTGTTGTCCTAATTAATAGCCTATCATTTGGTCATGAACAAATTTAAGAATTAATTGATAAATTCTTTCTTTATCGAAACTAAACGGTCCTAAGGACTTCATCACAATAATGGAGTTCATTAGAAGATGCAAACTTATGATGAAAAAGATACTAAAATATTTTTATTAATTAATAAATTAATTATAATTATAAAATAGCTCAACTGTCAATAGGCTGATGATTGGCTTTAGAACATAATTTCCAACACCTCATTGGTAATAGGTGAGAAGAACATTACTCTATATATATGTGCAGTTCCTTCAGAAGGCACTCCATGGGTTGCCTCTTTTGCAATAGATGATAAAATCTGTGTTCTGTATCTTGTGCGTAGAACCTATAGGGGGCACCCCATAGGTCGGCCCTTTTTCCATGGGATGCCCCAGAGGTCACCTCTTTTTGCATGCTAGCTTCGAAAAAGCATGTCGGTCCAGCATGCCATTATGCCAATGAAAAAAGGATCGACCTAGGGGTCGCCCTCTTTTATCCAAAATGTCATATCTTTACTTTTAAGCTTTCAAATAATTTGAGACCACCTCCAAATGAATCGACATCATCTTGAGAGTTTTTGAGACTTCCAAAAAATTTTAATTTTTGTTGTAACTTAAGTAAATTTTAAATTAACCATCTTAACCAAGTTTTTGCAATACAAAAATGCTTGAAAATCCTGAAATGACTTTTAAAAACATCTCCAAGAATAAAAATCATTAGTAACCCTCTTAATTATTTTGTACTCATCAAAATCAATCCTAGGGACACAATCTCTCCCTTTTTGATGATGACAAAACCATTGAGTATAAGCAAAAATAAAGTGAATTTGATATTGAATAAAGAGATGTCATTTGAAGTTAAGAAGCTCAAAAATAATTATATATGAGTGATGAGTTCAAGGCACTTAATTTTGGATATCATTTTATGCATATTGCATTATTTATGAAAAGTTAGCAATTTGAATATATAGTATTTAGAAAGAAGGAGATTTGGCAATTTGTATTGATTTTTAATACCATACCATAACTTTTCAGTATGAAACTTTTAACAATTTGCTTAATATTTACTATTAAGTATTAGAACTCAGCAATTTCACTATGAATTAAAGAATTCAGCAATTTTATTATGAATTAATAATTTGCTCAACTTTTCATTTAACAATTTGTTAAATATGAACTTAACAACTATAACAGTTTGCGTTTTACTTTCAATTGCAATTTGCTTTCAATTTGCTTAGACTATTGCCAGCACTTTAAGCATTTAGTACCAATATTTTCTCTCCCTTTTTGACATCATCAAATGTTATCTTAAGAAGTGTCTTTTTAAAGAGGAAAGGACTCTCCCTTAATTAGACTCCCATATCCTGCTATTGATTTTAGAAATTCATTCATATATATAATATTTGTAAACCAAATGATAAGCCATGAGCATACAAGTCATTCCACAAGCCAAATAATTCATGAAAGCTAAGATCAAATATACATCCAAAATGAAACAAGAGATCTAAGAACAATATCATTCAAACCATAGTCAAAATACAATATTCACCCAAAAAGTTTTAAGTCATAAGTCATAGGCCAATATACTAAAATCATGGTCAACCAAAAAATACATCATACCATGATAACCAAACTACTACAAAGTACATAGGCCTTTAGTTACAACCTAAATACATAATACTAACTAGATCTAATAGAGTAGTTGACTAGATGTGCCAGAATCAGAATTGGTATCAAGATCAAGGCCATGGACATGTCCTCGACCATATCTACCTCGACCATGGGTAGAAGTACGTGCACTAGTAGCTAGATGAGAGGGTCCGGGAGGCTAGGAAGAGATAGGCTGAGCTAGAAGGGCAAGCCTAATGGTGTCCAATTGTCCTAAGACTCTTGACATGGACTGAATAAGTGAACTAATCTAAGTAGAAACAGTCTCACTGGAGTCTTTGAACTCTCTCCTCAAAAAATCAAAATCACTCTCCAAAGTGCTACGAAGTCTGGCAGCCTCCGTAGATAGATCTGAAATCTTAGTGATGTCCTATTATGGTGGAGGTCGGCCCAGATCTAATACCTACCTCTATAGATCTAAAATCCTGCCTGTCAATCTCATCACAATCTCCTTAAGCTCCTCAAGGCGAGCTGATTAAGCTGTAAGCATCTGAAAAACTATAGAAACATGAGGAATCAAAGATTGATCAGATGAGAGGACAAAATGAGTATTCTCCCCCAAAGTGAAACTCGTGGTACTCCTACTAGCAATCTACTGAGATAAAAGATCAGTAACCTGCTGAGATATCATCCTAAGCTGATCATCTATAAGTACTATATCTCTACTCCCAGATGGAGGTACAGATGAAACTCTCCTTGAAGACTCTGAAGGATCTTCCTCATGATCAAATACAAACTAGATATCAGGGGATGCTCTATGATCACGAGGAGGTGAAGACAGTCCCTCCTCCTCAAGTTTGTCCTCCTCCTCCTCTGCAACTACTCCACCTCTAGTCCAACAATCACCAACTCTAATATAATCCATACAACATAAGAAATTTGCATTGTAGGTGTCAGTATGGGTTCAATAGGTGGCAGCCTCCCCCTCAAAGTCTATTCCAAGGCTTCTAAAGATCCTAGTGAGTGCCATGCCATAAGGTAAAGATGCTTTCGATGTAGTCACTGCCTCTCTCATCGTATCAATCATCAAGGTTGGCAAATTTAGAGAAATTTTATACAGAATATGATGCATAATTTACAAATTCCTACTAGATACAAAATCAAATCTACCAGCTCTGGAGAAGAAAATGGTGCAGATAATATGATGGAGAACCTTCATTTCCACACTGAGATCCCCACTAGCATCCAATTTCTCAATACCACAAACATCATCTTTTTGCAAAATAGATCTCAGCCCTTCTTCTTTGTTCAATAATCTATCAGAGGTAGACCCTTCACATGGTAGATGAATGAGAAAGCCTAATTGCTGAGCATCAAACTCTACTTCAACTTCTTTAACTAGGGACCTTACCATCCCATCCAAAAACACAAAGTTTTGATAGAACTCCTGAACCAAATCAATAAAAATAGTTTCTTTCATGATGTAGAGGGAACCACAACCTAAAGATTTTATCTTTTCTCCAAAGAAAAATCCATCTTTCTCTAAAAACTGAAAATCAATATTTCTCCCAAGTGAAATCTTCCTACCAGAGAGGGGCTTTTTGCTAGGAGTTACTAGAGAAGCAAAGGGTGCTAGAACAAGTATGGAATCTAGAACTAACACGGCTCTTTTCTTTCTTTGTTCTGCTTTAAGCCCGTGGGTAGACTTCCGATGCTAGGGAAGTTTCATCCAAGGTGCCATTTATTGAGCAGCAGTAGGAGCAGTAGGATAGTGGTGGAATATGTGAAGAGAGATCAAGTATGCGAGCGATTTAGAGATTTTGCCAAGAAAAGCTTGGGTTTGTTCAAAAATTAGGGCTTATGGTAGGTTTAGAAACAGAAGAGAAATAGTGGGAATAGAAGAAGGAAGGAATGGAGGACTGTTGGGAGAGTGTTTTGAAGGAGGTTTGGTGTGAATTGGAAGGTGGTTACGGAGGGATTTTGACAAGAAAAGATTTGGTGGGAGAGAAGAGATGAATGCTTGAGTGAGAAAAGAGAAAGAAGCGACCTATGGAAAATGGGAAGATGAACAGGTCTCCTTTTCCTTAAGCCCATAGATAAAATGAAATCAAAAGACAGGAAAGCCCCAAGGGGCGTCCCTTAGGTCATCCCTTTTTGAATGGGGCGACCTAAGGGGAGTCCCATTCAACTAAAAAATCTAGTTTAACTTTTTTTTGAACAAATTAATGATTAAGAGTGAAAATTAAGGGATTTTTATCAAGGGGAGATATTGATTATGTTTCAAAGGATCATGAATAGGATGATTTTGAGAAGGATCACTTGTGATCTCTAAGATAGTGGATCCAAGATACCTAACCCCCTTCTAATTTTACAAAATTTATTTTCATTTAATGGTTTTGTAAAGATGTCCACCAATTATTTTTTAGAGCAAATAAAATTAATCAATACATCATTATTTTGCACATGCTTTCTTATGAAATGATATCTAATTTCAATGTGTTTTGACCTAGAATGTTGAATTGAATTTTTAATTAAATTGATGGCACTAGTGTTATCATATCTTATGGGAATGTTATTAAATTTTACTCCAAAATCTTTGAATTATTGCTTAATCCACAAGATTTGAGTATAATAACTTTCGACTGCAATGTATTCGATCTCAACCATAGACAATGCCATCGAATTTTATTTCTTACTAAATCAAAAGATTAAGTTTACATTAAAAAATTGGCACATTCCACTAATACTTTTTCTATCTAATTTATATCCTGCAAAGTCTGCATCTGAGTATCCTATCAAATTTATGGATGATTGTTTGGAAAATCATAAGTCTAATGTTTGAGTTGTGAGTTTAGAAGTAGCACTCTCAAGTCTTGAAAATATGAAAAGATGGATCATGAAAAGATGGAAGCAAGTCAGAAGAAGAATCAGTCTCAATTGTAAAGTTCATAAACTAGGTCGGCTCACTTTGAGACTGAGTCAGTTCAGTTGGAAACTGGGTCGGCTCAGTCCAGAACTAGGTCGGCTAGGTCTCAAAGAAAAAATTAGATAGAAAGCAGTATTTTTGGACTATTGACATGGTACACAACTAGATCGGCTCAGTCTGGGACTGAGCCGACCCAGTCGTAGGTTAGCCAGCTCAGTCTAAAACTAGGTCGGCTCAGTTTTCGTAGGTTATTATTTTATGTATATGGATTATTTGGGTTTGAAAAGTTTTTCTATGAGCTTGGACTTGACCCTTCGAAAAGTATATATACTGAAAATAGGTCAAGATTGTAAGAGTGCTGAAATATACTGAATAAAATCTCTTTTCTTCTAAAAATCTCTTCTTCTCTTCTTCTCTATTTCTTGATTTATTTGATCATACTTTTATAGAAATCTCTAAGAAGTACTTTCTTATTGCTTGGCTAATCACCAACGGCCACGTTGATCCATGTGAGGAGAGCGCATATTCCCAATATTTGGTATCAGAGTGGTGTTGCGTGGAAGGAAGGAAGATACCTAAGGAGAGATTGTCCCCTTTTAAGATCAGAAAAAGGAAAGGCCAGCAAAGAAGATGATACAGCTTCTGTGAGCAGTGGAGAAGATCTGCTAGTTATATCAAATGGATCCACAGAGTGCGATACTATATGGATATTAGATTCAGCATGCTCGCACCACTATACTTCTTATCGAGAGTGATTTGCTACCTACCAGAAGGCCGATGGTGAAAGTGTCAGCCTTAGAGATGATCACTCATGCAAAGTAGCTGGAATTTGCTCTATCAGAGTGAGGATGTATGATGGGATCATTCGTACATTATCAAATGTCAGATAGGTACCAAAGTTGAAAAAGAATTTGATTTCTTTGGACTACTTAGAGGAGCAAGGTTATGCTTTTAGTAGCCAGGCTGGGAGTGGATGTCTGAAAATTTCCAAGAAAGCTTTGGTGGTGATGAGAGGTAGAAGACTGAGCAATAATCTTTATAGAATAGAAGGCTCAATGGTAAATGATAGTGCAGAGGTGCTAGCAGCGGCACAAGAGGAGCAGATTTTATATCAACTATGGCACTACCGGATGGATCATATGAGTGACCGTGGGCTCACAGAACTAAGCAAAAGAGGTATGATCCCAGCCCTGAAGAAGGAGGGCACAAATCTTTATGAGCCATGTATCTTTGGCAAACGGCATAGGATGAAGTTTGCCAGAAGTACCAAGCGCAGCGAGAGAGTGCTGGATTTAGTGCACTCAAATGTATGGAGACCAGCTCCTGTATCAGCTAGAGATGGGGTAAAATACTCTATTACTTTTATTAATGATTTCTCAAAGAAGGTATAGATTTATCTGATCAAAAAAAAATAGAGGTGTTTGTCTGGTTCAGAGCCTGAAGAGCTAAAGTAGAGGAGTCAGGGAGACAGGTAAAGTATCTGAGGTTGAATAATGGAGGAGAGTATACTAGCCTGGAGTTCAGGAGGTACTATGAGAAAAATGGCATCAAATGCTATTACATGGTGAGGATGACTCCCCAGTAGAATGGTATCATGGAGAGGAAGAATCGGACACGGACCAAGAAGGCATGAAGTTTGAGGCTACAAACATCACTTCCAAAGTCCTTTTGGGGTGATGCTCTAATTTTTTCTTATTTTCTTGTAAATAGGTCCCCTTATTATTAGCTGAATGAAGGCATTCTAGAAGAGGTCTGGAGTGGAAAGAAGGTGGAGCTTGGCCACCTGAAAGTCTTTGATTGTACAGTCTATGCACATGTGGAGGCAATCAAGAGGAGCAAATTGGATCCAAAATCTCAAAAGATGACATTCATAGGGTATCCACAAGGAGTCAAGGGGTACCTACTGTGGGACTATCAGGCACAGAAGTCAGTGATCGGTAGGGACGTTATCTTTGATGAGAAGAGTATCTTGAGAAGGTCTAAGATAGATAGAACTGGAGAAACAAAGATGAATAGCGGTAGCTGGTCAGAGAATGATGGCATGCAGGTTACATCCACTTATAGGAGTGTTCCTATTGAGATGGAGCTGGGCAGAAAAGTATTATCTTAGATTGAAGATCAGCATGGAGGGTCGGCAGTTTAGACAGATGTGCAGGATCAGCCACAGACATTAGATAGAGATGTGTCAGTGGGAGTGGCTTTGCATAAGCTCCCGCATACAATTAGGAGATCGGTCAGATATGGCATTGATGAGGTTATTTTCTATGCACTCATCACTGCTAATGGAGATCCAGAGAATTATGCAAAGGCCATGGAGAGTGAGGATCATGATTCATGGATGCAGGCCATGATAGAGGAGATGGAATCATTTGAGAAGAATCAAACATGGCAGTTGGTGGATCTTCCAGAGGGTGCTTGACCTATTGGCTCAAAGTGGGTGTTCACAGAGAAAGAAGCACCTTCAGAACAAGGTGGAGTTAGATTCAAAGCAAGGCTGGTAGCAAAGGGATACTCACAAAGGGAAGGGATTGACTACACAAAATTATTTTCTCCTATGGTGTGTCATACATCTATTCGAGTTTTGCTGTCACTGGTGGCATAGCATAACATGGAATTGAAATAGATGGATGTGAAGACGGCCTTCCTTCATGAGACTTTGGAGGAAAGAATCTACATGAAGCAATCAAATGGTTTCATGGAGATGGGACAGGAAGAAAAGATGTGTTTACTCAAGAAGTCTTTATATGGCTTGAAATAATTTCCTCGTCAGTGGTATGGAAGGTTTGATAGCTTTATCTTGAGCCTGGGTTTCAGCAGATGTGAATATGATTGTTGTGTCTATGTCAAGGATGTAGATGAGGAGGATGCCCTGTACCTATTATTATATATAGATGATATGCTCATAACCAGTAGAAGCATGGACGCTATGAAAAGGTTTAAAAGAGTATTATCATCTAAATTTGAGATGAAAGATTTGGATCTAGCTGAGAAAATCCTTGGAATGGAGATTTGCAGAGATAGGTGCAAAGGAGTGCTCCATTTGTCATAAGAAAAGTATGTCCAAAAGGTTCTAGAGAGGTTTGGGATGGAGAAGGCCAAACCTGCAGAGATGCCATTGCCGAGCCATATGTCTCTCTCCAAGTTATAGTGCCCCCAATCAGAAGAGGAGAGAGAGTATATGAAATGAGTCCCTTATGTAAATGTTGTAGACTGTGTGATGTACACTATGGTATTCTATAGATCAGATATAGCACATGCTGTGAGCATGGTTAGTAGATACATGGCTAACCCTAAAAAGGAATACTAGAAAGCATTAAAATGGATATTGAGATATCTACATGGAATAAGAGATTATGGTTTGGTATTTGGTGAGTAGCCGGGAGGATTTGGAGAACAATCTATGAAGATGTGTGAAGGTTTAGGTCCTTTGGAAGGATTTGTTGATGCAAATTATGCTAGTGATCTTGATACAAGGAGGTCTATTATCGGATACCTCTTCTGCGTATATGGTGGACCAGTGTCTTAGAGATCAACCCTTCAACCAATCATGGCCTTGTCTACCATTGAGGTCGAGTATATTGGGATAACGGAGGCTACAAAGGAAGCCCTTTGGCTTAGGAGGCTGATTGATGAGTTGGGGGTGGAGCAGAGTAAGGTTACACTATTCAGTGATAGTTAGAGTGCTCTGTTGTTGGCACAGAATCTAGTCTATCATGCGCGCATAAAGCATATAGATGTGAGGTACCATAGGATTAGAGAGCTGGTGGAGGAAGATGAAATGAAATTGATGAAGGTCCATACTAAGGAGAATCAGTCTGATGCACTCATGAAGGTACTCCCCAGAGATAGCTTTCAGAGATGTGTGGTATGAATGGATCTGTTAAGAAGAGATGAGTTCACAAGGACTTGGAAGTACCAAGATAGAGAATGTGAGCTCAAAAGTGGCATTCCCAAGTCTTAGAAACATGAGAAGATAGGTCATGGAAAGACGGGAGCGAGCCGAAAGAAGAATCAGTCTCAATAGTAAAGTTCAGAAATTGGGCCAGCTTACTTTGAGACTGAGCTGGCTCAGTTGAAAACTAGGTCGGCTCAGTCCAGGACTAGATCGACTAGATTTCAGAGAAAAATTTAGATAGAAAGCAGCATTTTTGAACTATTGGCATGACACACAACTAGATCGGCTCAGTCTGGGACTGAGCCGATCCAGTCGTAGGTTAGCCGGCTCAATTTTTATAGATTATTATTTTGTGTACATGGGTTGTTTGGATTTGGAGAGTTTTTCTATGAGCTTGGGCTTGACCCTTTGAAAAGTATATATATTGGAAATAGGTCAAGGTTGTAAGAGTGTTGAAATATACTGAATAAAAGCTCTTTTCTTCCAAAAATCTCTTCTTCTCTTCTTCTCTATTCCTTGATTTATTTGAACGTGCTTTCGTAGAAATCTTTAAGAAGTATTTTCTTATTGCTTGGCTAATCACTAGCGGCCACGCCGATCCATGTGGGAAGAGCGCATATTCCCAACATGAGTTCTATTCAAATATTTCAAGATTCTTTTAGCAGTATTTAAGTGAGATTCTTTAGGATTGGATTAAAATCTTGCACACATACAAACACTAAACATGATATCAGGCCTACTAGCAGTAAGATATAGCAAGGATCCTATCATGCCTCTATAAAGCTTTAAATTAATACTCTTACCATTTTCATCCTTGTCAAGTTTGCATGAAAGGCTCATAGGTGTGCCAATGCTTTTAGAGGTCTCCATTTCAAATCTTTTTAATAGTTCTTTTGTGTTCTTGCTTTGGCAAATGAAGATCTCTTCTTTAGATTGCTTAATTTGGAGTCCGAGGAAGAAAGTGAGTTCTCCCATCATGCTCATCTCGAACTTTTCCTGCATGATAAAGTCTTATTAGTGTTTTATTAGTGGATCCAAAGATGATATCATCAATATATATTTTTATCACAAGAATATCATCAACCTTTCTTTTTATAAAAAGAGTTATATCTATTTTTCCTCTAGAAAAATTGTTTTCTAGCAAAAATTTGCTTAATCTTTCATACCAAGCTCTAGAAGCTTGTTTTAAACCATATAAAGCTTTATTTAATTTGAAAATATGGTTTTGAAAAGCATGGCTTTCTATACCAAGGGGTTGTTCTACATATACTTTTTCTATAATAAAATCATTTAGAAAAGTACTTTTTACATCCATTTGAAATAATTTGAAGTTCATAAAATATGCATAAGCAAGTAAGAGTCTTATAGCTTCTAGTCTAGCAACAGGTGCAAAAATCTCATCAAAATCAATTCCTTCTTATTGGTTATATCCTTTAGCTACTAATCTTGCTTTATTTCTTATAATATTTTTATTTTCATCTAATTTATTTATAAACATCCATTTAGTTCTAATTATAGGATGATCTTTTGGTCTTTCAACTAGGATCCATACATTATTTCTTTCAAATTGATTAAGTTCTTCTTGCATTGCATTTATCCAATTATGATCTTTTTCGACTTCATCAATGGTTTTTTATTTAAAATGAGAGATAAAGGTAAAATAATTATTTACATCTCTAAGTGAGGATCGAGTTCTTATCCCATATGTAGGATCCCCAATGATGAGTTCTTTGGGATGATTGTGAACATACCTCCATTCTTTTGGAAAGTCGTTTGCACCTTTGGATTGTTCTTGTTGATCTTATTGTTCCTCATCTTCATCTTTTTTTTATCTTCAAATTTCTTGTCATTTTGGACTGATGACTTTTTTATAGTGAGTTCATTCATACCTTCAATTATTTGACCTGCATTATCAATATCATATCTCTTTCTTGTTGGAAGATCATTAGTCTCATCAAAAACAACATGTATTGATTCTTCTATGGCTAAGCTCTTTTTATTGAATACTCTAAAAGCTTTACTAGAAGTAGAGTAACCAAGAAAAATTACTTCATCTAATTTAGCATCAAATTTTTCTAACTTATCTTTACCATTATTTAAAATAAAACATCAACAACCAAAAATATGAAAATATGCAATGTTGGGTTTTCTTCCTTTCCAAAGTTTATAAGGTGTTTTTTTTAATAATGGTCTAATTAGAGTACGATTTAAAATATAACATGATGTATTAATTGCCTTTGCCCAAAAATACGTTGAAAGGTAGCTTTCACATAATATGGTACAAGCTATTTCTTTAAGAGTTCTATTCTTTCTCTCTACTACCTCATTTTGTTGCGGTATCCTAGGTATAAAAAAATTATGATCAATGCCTTTTTTATCACAAAACTTTTTAAAATCATAATTTTTAAACTCGGTTCCATGATCACTACGAATTTTAAGAATTGAAAGATCCTTTTCATTTGATACTTTTCGATAAAACTTGATAAAAACTGAAAAAGATTCATCTTTTGATGCCAAAAATAAAATTTATGTAAATCAAAAAAAATCATCAATTATCACAAAATCATATCTTTTTCCATCTAAGCTTGTAGTTCTAGTAGATCCACATAAATCCATATATAATAATTCCAAAGGCCTAAAAGTTGAAACAATATTTTTACTTTCGAATGAAACTCTAGTTTGTTTTTCTAGTTGGCATGCACCACATATTTTATTTTTTTCAAAATTTAGTTTAGGTAGACCAATAACTAAATTCTTTTTAATGAGTTTAGAAAGAGAATGCATACTAATGTGTGTGAGCCTACGGTACCAAAGCCAACTAGTCTTACTAATATTAGCATTCATAGCCACTAGACATTGCATGTTTGATAAGTACCATAAATTTATCAATAAAAATATTAATTTATCAATTAATTTATATTAATTTTTAAAAATTAATGATCAATTTATATATATTTTTGAGAAATTAATATTTTTATTAATTAAAAAATTAATTAAAAATAATAAAAATTAAAAAATAAAATTTTATTATCAATGAAAAGAGCTTTTTTTTTATCATAATGAAATAAGTTTTGAGCAAAACAAAGCTAAAATGAAGAAGATATGAATTTTTAAAGAAATAAAAAAAATAAAAATTAAATAAAAAATAACGTACAGCTCAGTCGGCTCAAGCCGCTGTGCCATATCACCCGGTGCGTCCAAACGCATCGAGCGAAGCCAATGAAGCCAGTACGTCAAGCCAGCCATGCTAGCCGACTCAGTCATGGAAGCCGTCAGTCGGTCCACGATCCAGGCGTGGACCACCAGCTTAGTAGAAATCGGAGAATCACGGAGCGACACGTGGTGGACCTAGATCCTTAAAGAATTTACAAAAAATCTATCATGGCTCACAGAACATTTTGGACTTTTCACTCGACGATAAGAGGTGCTGATTCGTTGCGGTGTGCGGTGCAGCCAGTCCATACAGTCCATGAGAACAGTAATTATGTGTTCGGACAAACCTGGTTGATTGCGTTCAAGATTGGATGATGGAGAGAATTTCCTACTTTAGACTTCATGCGGATCGCCATCGAATGGCAGTGCTCACTTTTGACTCAGATCCAACGGTCCAGAATGCTCCCGACGATGATCAGGACTCCCAACATGCGATCAGCGATCAGATTTTCTCCATCAATATGCGATCAATGGCCAGAATTTAATCCAACCTAATCTGGATCGATATACATCCAATTTTGATGATTTTTGGTTTGTTGGATTCTTATTGAATGGCTAGATTTCACCAGACTTCAACAGAATTTGTTCAGGACTCTTTTTAATCCAAATTTCACTCAGATTTCTTCCTATTTTGATAGAAAAACTCTCCAGCCTTCCAACACCTATAAATAAGACCCTAGGCCTCCAAAATTCATAATCTTCGGTCAAGGTGAAGCTTTGGTATTGGGTAGAGCCAAGCTTTGGATTAGAGACTGCTTCAAAGCAACGGATGTCGAGAAGAAGAGTTGGGCTTCTACACTATCTTTCTACCGATGCCGATCCAAGATCAGATATTAGCATATTTTAATTTTTTTTATGTATTTAAATTATAAACTTTTTAATTAATATAATATTTATTTTATGCTTTTTAATTTTATGCTCTTTATTTTTATTATAATTTAATTTCTATACTTTAATTATTATTTTTTATTTTATTGCAAGTAGATGCTAAGATCTAACTAGTAGATCTTAGTATCAAGTTTAAATTTCTGCTCCTTTTAATTTTTGCTTTTTATTTTTTAACTTTATTTTTTATTTCAAAACTCTTTTTTTTTAAAAAAAATTAAAGATTTTAAAACTAAAACACTACCTTCCCTATGGATTCGATCCGACTAATTACTATCTACATATTTTTAATTATTTTAAGAAGTCAGATTAAACTAATAAATATGATGTCTTAACAACAACATCGCATTCTTATTAAGTTTTTGGCACCATTGCTAGAGATTATTTTTGATTTTTGATTTTAATTTTTTTGATTTATTTTAAATAAATTAAAAATAATTTTGATAAATGCACCAAATTTTTGCCACCGTTGTCGGAGAAGGCACAGACATTAAATTTTTTATCTCTTTAATTTTTTTATAAATAAATTATAAATAAAATTTTTATTTTCTTATAAATATTGCTTGCTAACTTTTTTTTATTTTATAGAAAAAGAGGTTAAAGAATAAAAAGAACCAGGGCAAGGAACAAATCATTCAATTTTGTTTGGTGAGATCAATCCTAACTCTAGTCCTCTTTTCTTTTATTTATTTATTTATATATTTATTTATTTATTTTATTTTTAAATTAATTTAAAAAATATTCATTTAAATCTAATTAAAAGCTTTATGATAAGATTAGAAATTCTAACTATCTAGAGCATGCAACATATTAGTTTTATTTTTATTTTATTTTTTTTGGTGATCATTGGAGACAAGGTAAGCTCTTAAGTTTAATCAATTTCATGCATCTACTTTACTTGCATAGAATCCCTTATTGAAAGTGATTATGCATATGCATCTTTAAATCAAATTAGGGACAACACCCAATTAATCAAGATATGGTGGGGATTTGATCATCCTTCCTTAGCCCACAAATAACCAACCAGCATCCTGCATTGACCTAAGATTTTAAATTAAAATCAATTAGACATCAGCCCTAGGAACTCGAGCTTAATAGGATAAAAAATCCTAAAAGTTGAACCGGATTAGGGTTAATCAATTTAACTGATATCTAAGGAAAGTGGTTCAGGGATGACTGGATCCGAAGGAAGGTGATTTTTACTTGATTCCATTCGCTTACCTAGCCAAGCATAATTGGTGTCTAAGGCAAGCAATGGGGGGACTCCCACCGATCTTACACTTACCTGGCCAGTTGATTGACTGATCTTATACTTGAAGGGCTTGAAGATAATCTTGGCAGTTAAGAGCTATCTAGATCTAGGATAATCCTTAGTCAGGATTGACTGACCAACTTGATTACTAACCAATATTATCACTAATTAAAACTAATTCTTCTCTCTCTTCTTAGTTCAGGACTCTTTAGGACCTTTTCTTTAGAACTTTTATTTTTTTCTTTTTTTCTCTTCAAAAATAAAATAAAATAAATTAAAAATTAAATTAAAAATTAAATTAAACTAACTAAAAAATATTAAAAATAATAATTAAAATAATTTTTAAAAAAAATAATAATATAATAAAATAATAAAATATATATATATATATATATAATTCTAAAAAAAATCTAAAAAATTTTGAACCATACATTAGGGTTACACTAATACATGCATGATAAAAAATTACTTTTTCTGATTTAGTTGAACTTAATTGAATGGTTAATTCATATTAAACCTGATAATCAAATGGTTGATCCGAACCTAATAGTCCAGAAATTAGATAAAATTAACCTTCTTGCCCAGAAATTAGATCAACTCCTAACCTTAGGTCAACAATTTCCTGCACAATTCACAACACCTTCTAATTATCAGAAGTTTTATTCTATTTATGCTAGCCCAATCCATCATATGAATGAATGTTCTGTTGCTACACAGTTTTCACATTTTATCCAAGAACAAGTTTAAGCCGCTCAAGGTTACTGTAAATTGATTAATGACTCATTTTCAAATCCATATAATCTAGATTCCATAATTTTTCTTGGACATCCCAACAGACTTAGGCTCAGACCCAAATTTCACCTATCCAAAACTATTAAAATAGGCCCCAATACCAAAACTATGCCTGGTCAGCCTGGTCAGTTTATCTAGCTATCATATAACAACTAGCTATCATACCCATCTTCTCAACAGACTAATCTAGCTAATGATAGATTTAACCAACTTCAATAATTAATTCTAAATCAATAACAATCGATCTTGACTCAACAAGAATCTATCGCCAAGCTAGAAGCTCAAATAGGATAATTAGTTGAGTCTAACACGAGGAGAGAACTAGATCAACTAGCGAGCCTACCAATTTCAAATAACCCATCTAATATCCACTAAACACCTGGATCAAGTTATGAATTTAATATCTCACTTAAGAATCTCCAATTTGAGAATGCCAAAGTAATTCTTGAACTTAAAAGCTATAGAATTCTTATGGATCTATACCAAGATCAGGTGAGAGAAGCTAGTACTGATGCTAGTCAAAATAAAAATTTAGAGAAATAGGTTAGTACTGAGACTAACCACATAGAAGAATCTAAGCTCGAAACTAGTACTGATGCTAGTTCCAATTTAAATGAGATAGACATAGAAAAAAAGAGAATAGATGATTTATCCGAGACTTATAAACCTAATGTCCTATTTTCTTCAACCCTAGAAGCCGGTTCTTCTTACAAAAATCAAGAGGCATATAATGAAGTGTCAATGGAGTTATGTAAGCAAGATCACATTAATTTACCATCAAAATTAAAATTACCTTTAATCACCCTTCCAGGACCTATTGAATCAAATTTAACTCCTAATTCAAAAACTCAATTCATAAGCATTTTACAAGAACAAATAGGAGAAATTCTTAATAAACATGGGTCTAAGAATGGAATCACAAATTATGTCCTTAAAACTAACAACAATTATATCAATAATGAAATTATAAATCAACTTTCTGAGATTGGCAATATAAAATTATTAAAATTTATCAATCTAATATTTGACATAGGATAGTAAGCTACATTGTGTCTGGCTGAAGATGGTAAACTTAGCGCTTGTTGGGAGGCAACCCAATATTTAGTTTTTTTTTCCATCTAATTTTAATTTATTTTTTTAGTTTTTTTTTTTTAGGACATGTTGAATAAGTTGGAGGGAGAGCCCAAATTCTCAAAGGCATGTGCTGAACCAAAAATATACTGAGTCAGGTATATTCTTTCATGTTCTTTATTACATCCTTTATTTTTTTTCTCCATTGAGGATAATATCGATTAAATTAGGAGGAAGAAAAATAAATATTTTAAAATTTTAAGTCCTTGAAAAAGTTAGTATTTAGACACCTGATTATGCTTAAGAATCAAATTAAACTAAGCATTTTTAAAATAAAATTGATGCACGGATTAGAGAATCTGTGAGATATTGAGAGATCAAGTATTAAGAAAATCCAATAAAGAGTTAAATCTAGAACATAAAAAGTTTTTCTTTTGAGCATTTCTAATTATTTCTATCAACATCAAAGAAATGTCTACTTTTTATGGGCTTGTGTAGGATAACTATACATTTTTTCATATAAAAAATTAAATAAAATAGTTTTCAAGTACTTCTTATTGAGTAACCGGGCCTCTTTGCCTAAGCAAGCATTGAGTTTCGCATCAAAAGGTGGGAAGGACAAAGAAGCTCATTGTAAAGCTAGTCTTAACTCATAGCCTATTTGATTCGAGCTAGTAAGCCCGAGGGGTATTCTATACCTAGTGCCCTAAAGCCAACTAGTTTGGGAGTCATTGGCCCAAGACTCGGTATATGAATCAAATAGAAAGCTTAAGAGGTTAAGACACTCAATAGTGGTACAACGTTAAAAAAAAAATATTGGTTTTCTATCGAGTAATCGGTATCCGTTGCCTAAGCAATGATATTCGCATCAAAAAATGAGCAATATAAAAATAAAAATCAATAAATGAAGGACGGAAGTAGCAATACACTTGCCTATATGAAAGTTTAGACAAATTAGAGATAAAGGTGGGATAATTTAGAAAAAATTTAGAAAAAATTTAATATTATTTACTTATTTTTTTATTGATAAGTATTAATATCTCAATGATATATCTCACTTATACTCTACTGAATATCAATGGCCATTTTGAAAACTACTTAGATAAAATTCAAAACTCTAAAGTTAAAAGATATTTAAAACTAAATTCTTTCTTTACTCAAGGATGAGCAAAGCTTAAGTTGGAGGGTATGATAAGTACCATAAATTCACCAATAAAAGTATTAATTTATCAATTAATTCATATTAATTTTTAAG
This sequence comes from Cocos nucifera, assembly GCA_006176705.1. Lineage (NCBI taxonomy): Eukaryota > Viridiplantae > Streptophyta > Magnoliopsida > Arecales > Arecaceae > Cocos > Cocos nucifera. The sequence continues at coordinate 16,495 of QRFJ01001483.1, read as the reverse complement.
AATTAATGATCAATTTATATATATTTTTAAGAAATTAATATTTTTATTAATTAAAAATAATTAAAATTAAAAAATAAAATTTTATTATCAATGAAAAGAGCTTATTTTTTTATCATAATAAAATAAGTTTTGAGCAAAACAAAACTAAAATGGAGAAGATATAAATTTATAAAGAAATAAAATAAATAAAAATTAAATAAAAAAATAACATATGGCTCAGCCGACTTAAGCTGCCGTGCCATATCAGCCGGCACGTCCAAACGCACCAAGCCAAGCCGACAGCCATCAGCCATCAGTCGGTTCATGATCCAGGCATGGATCGCCAGCTCAACAGAAATCAGAGAATCATGGAGTGACACATGGTGGATCTAGACCCTTAAAGGATTATAGAAAATCTATCATGGCTCATAGGATATTTTGAACTTTTCACTCAATGATAAGAGGCACTGATTCATTATGGTGTGTGGTGCAGTCGGTCCACGCAATCCATGAAAATAGTAATTGCACGATCGAATAGATCCGATTGATTGCGGTCAAGATCGGACGATGGAGAGAATTTTCTACTTCAAACTTCATATGGATCACCATTGGATGGCAACGCTCACTTCTGACTCAGATCCAATGGTCCAGAATACTTCCGATAGTGATCAGGACTCCCAACGCACGATCAGCAGCCAGATTTTCTCCATCAATGCATGATCAATGGCCAGAATTTAATCTGACCTAATCTAGATCGATACACATCCGATTTTAATGATTTTTGCTCCACTGGATTTCTATTGAATGGCTAGATTTCATTAGATTTCAACAGAATTTGTCCAGAACTCTTTAATCCAAAGTTCACTCAAATTTCTTCCTATTTTGATAGAAAAACTCTCCAGCCTTCCAACACCTATAAATAAGACCCCAGGCCTCCAAAATTCATAATCTTCGATCAAGGTGAAGCTTTGGTATAGGATAGAGCCAGGCTTTGGATTAGAGGCTGGTTCAAAGCAATGGATGTCGAGAAGAAGAGCTGGGCTTCTACACCATCTTTCTATCGATGCCGATCCAAGATCAGAGATCAGCCTATTTTAATTTTTTATGTATTTAAATTATAAATTTTTTAATTAATATAATATTTATTTTTATACTTTTTAATTTCATACTCTTTATTTTTATTATAATTTAATTTTTATACTTTAATTATTACTTTTTATTTTATTGCAAGTAGATGCTAAGATCTAACTAGTAGATCTTAGTACCAAGTTTAAATTTCTGCATCTTTTATTTTTTATTTTTTATTTTTTGACTTTACTTTTGACTTTTAAACTTTTTTTTAAAAAAAATCAAAGATTTCAAAACTAAAACACTATCTTCCCTATGGATTCGACCCGACTCATTGCTATCTATATATTTTTAATTATTTTAAGAAGTCAGATTAAACTGATAAACATAGTATCTTAAGACAACATCGCATTCTTATCAATGTTTTACAAAGATAAATCATTCAAATCTACCATGTAAACATTGCCATGCATATATCTAATAAATCTCATGCCATCATTATTGGGACTAGTTATAATGCACGAAGTAGATTCAAATATAACTTTAAAATTCTTATCACATAATTGACTAAAACTTAAAAGATTATGCTTGAGACCATCTACTAGCAAAATATTTTCAATAAATGTGGAGGGAGTGATACCAATGTTACATACTCCAATGATCTTTCCTTTGCCATTATCTCCAAAGGTGACCATCCCTCCATCTTTTGCTTCAAGAGTGATGAATTGAGATTCATCACTAGTTATATGTCTTGAACATCCACTATCAAGATACCAATTTCTTTTTAATCCTTGAGATGCAAGACATACCTACAAAGAAAATCAGATTTTAACTTTAGGTATCCAAGCTTTCTTGGATCCTTTTTGGTTAGTCATAGTGGTTCCTTTAGGAACCCACACCATTTTTACATGAGAGCTACTAAATTTATTAGAGTAGCATGCAAAAGATTTATGGCCTAATTTACTATAGCTAAAACATGAAATAGTATTTTGAGGAGAGTTCACAAATATATTCCTCAAAAAATTTTGTTTCTTTAGTGGGATATAACCAAGACCGGCTTTGTCATAAATAGTCCTTTGATTTTCTAGAATTATATTTAATTTACTTGAACTTAAGGTAAATTTATCTACTATAGATTTTAACTTATTTACTTTAATTTTTAGGTTCTAATTTTTCTAAATTAAAATTTTATTTTTGGCTGAAATCTCTTATATTTCTTTGAGTAAGCATTGATTTTGCTTTTTCAACTCTTTGTTCTTTAATCCTAACTTTTTTAGATCATTTACTAGATCATTAAAAGCCTCTTGCAATTCATCAATCGTAAAATCATTTGAAGGTTTAGATGTTACCTCATTTTCATATGCCATGAGATAAAGGTTGGCTTCTTCATAAATGTTATCATCGGAGCTTGATTCATCACTATTGCTCCATATTGCTACCATAGCCTTTTTTTCAAATTTCTTAGGAGCCTTCTTAAGTTGAGGACAATCCAGCTTCTTGCATTTATAACATATAAGGGGCTGCTCTTTTTCCTTCTCTTTGCTTGGCTCTTCCTTAATCATTGGCCTTCTTCTTAATCCTTGCCTCCTTTCCTTCATGAACCTTTTGAATTTTTTAGAGATTAGAGCAAGCTCTTCATCTTCATCTTTGTTGTTTGATTAATCTGAGTCTTGCTCCTCTTGAGCAATGGATTTTAGAGCAATAGTCTTCTTCTTTTTTATTTTTCTTCACTATGTTGCTTCATGGTGAGTTTATATGTCACAAGCGACCCGAGAAGCTCCTCCAATGGTAGGATATTAAGGTTCTTTGTCTCTTGAATCACTGTAACTTTTGCCTCCCAAGTTCTTGGTAAAGACCTAAGTACCTTTCTCACAAGATCACTATTAGTATATGATTTGTCAAGACTCTTAAGCCCATTAATGATATCAATAAAATGAGTAAACATTTGGATAATAGACTCATCAGATTCCATTTTGAAAAGTTCATATTTATAGATAAGTATGTTAATTTTAGACTATTTTATTTGATTAGTACCTTCATGAGTTACTTCTAATCTATCCCATATTTTCTTAGCAAAATTATATGTCAAAATTCTATTGAATTCATTTATATCTAGAGCACAATACAAAATATTCATAGCTTTTGCATTAAGTTGTGCCATCTTCTTGTCAACCTCATCCCACTCAATTTCAAGTTTGGGAATATCCGTCCTATCAATTTATTTTATAGGTGAGTGAGGTCCATTCACTATGACACTCTACATGTCATAGTTAAGAGCTTGAATAAATATCTTCATCCAAACTTTTCAATAGATATAATTTGATCCATTGAAAAGTGAAGGTCGGTTTATGGATTGCCCCTCGGCAAGTGAAGTATCAACTTGAGTTGCCATAGATCTTTAGCTCTTGATGGTAAAATCAAGAAAGGGCTAGAGCACTAGGCTCTGATACCACTTATTGCCCAGCTATACAATCCAAGAGGGAGGGTGAATTAGGTTTTTCAAAAAAATTAAACTTAAAAATAGAATTACAAGATCTGCTTTTAAAATTTTAAGTAAAGTGAGGTGAGTTAGGTAAGTGAGATACGAGAGCCTAATTTACAAGAAAGAAAGTAAATACAATAGAGCAAATAAAGAGAAAGAAGAGAGAACAATACAAACATGATGATTTATAATGATTCGGTGCCAACCTTACACCTACATTCACTTCCCAAGCTCCTACTTGAGAATTCCAATCCACTAACGTATTCAATCGAATACAACATCAAATGCTCCAACCCTAGCTATCCCAAGCTAGAAAAACTTATTCTTCATATACAAGCTAATTCAATACAATCTGATTCAAGATTCGAATCAACCTTCCTAAGCTTTAAAAACCTCCAAAAGCTTGAGCCCCAAAATAGTAAATAGAGTTTGAAAAGAAATACAAGTTCAGTACAACTAGCTTCTAAATGAGCATAATAAAGCTTTAAAAACTCTTTACACAAACTAGAGAAAGCTTTTAAGAACCATCTCAAAGAGATTGAAGACTTGAATGCATGTTGGAAAAGTATTTGAGCTTAAAATCAATGCTTCTCTTGTCTAGAGCTGAGTTTTCTTTGAACTAGATATTCTCTTGATTTTCTTTTTTATTTTCTTCCTTTTTGAATACTTTCAAACTCTCATTCAATGTTGGAAGATGAACAGTAGCCATTGGAAATCATTTAGGAAACAATAAATGCACCAAACAGAGGAAGAAATATAGTCGTTATAGGAATCGCCGTCGTAAGAGGTGCCCCTTAGGTCGCCCCATTGGTAACAGGTAAGAAGAATGGTGTTCTATATATCTGTGCAGTTCTTTTAGGGGGAACCCCATGGGTCGTCCCTTTTGCAATAGGTGATAAAATCTATGTTCTATATCTTGTGCACAAAACCTACAGGGGGTGCCCCATAGGTCACCATTTTTTTTCATGGGATGCCCCAGAGGTCACCCCTTTTTATGTGCTAGCTTCGAAAAGATGTGTCGATCCTACGTGCTATTGTGCTAATGAAAAAAGGTCGACCTAGGGGTTGCCCTCTTTTATCTAAAATGCCATATCTTCACTTTTAAATTTTTAAATAATTTAAGACCACCTCCAAATAAATCGACATCATCTTGAGAGTTCTTGAGGCTTTCGAAAAACTTTAATTTTTACTTCAACTTAAGTAAATTTCAAATTGACCATCTTTAACCAAATTTTTACAATATAAATTTTTTTGAAAATCCTAAAATAACTTTTAAAAACATCTTCAAGAATAGAAATCACTAGTAACCCTCTTAATTATTTTGTACTCATCAAAATCAATCCTTAGGGCAATAGTCTGACAAAGCATTATGGCACCGTACGTTCAAGCTTCGTGCTGGTGGAAATTTTGGAAAATGAGATCATTTCGGGTCATTCTGGCATAATGAAGCTTCAATGCCAGTCGAATGAGCCAAAAATGTTTCATCTTCTGAGAGCGGCAAGCTAGGAAAGGACTTCGGTAGTCATGATTTTTGGACTTTCTTCATCCAAACTTCAAACTCAAGAGTAGAGGAACAAGTGTTGGGAGAAAAATAGCTTCCACTAAAGTCCAGTAGATTGCCCGACCTTGATATAATACTATTTGAAGTAGTGGTGTTTAGGTCCAAACTTCAGTCAAACTACCATCTTGTTTTAGTCGATTTCTTAATGGCTGATCTCCAGCCCATGAATGTTAGATAGTTTTTCCAATGGCAACCCTTAGCTTTCCTTCCATGATTATAGAGTCTATCGAAGGTGTAGAAAAATCTAATTTTTCATCATAGGATCATCCAGATCTGATCAGATATGAGATGAATTATTTTACAAAAATCTCTATAATCTAATCAGATCTGATCATGATAATCTGATATTAAAAATTAAAAATTAAATTAAATTAGATTTAATTTTAAGTATCTTTTTGGGTAATCTAATTATCCTACGATGATCTTGTTGGTTCCTGAGGTTCTGGAAGGAGCCACGCACATGTCTAGCCTCTATCGATATCCACTTAGGTAAGATCTGAATGTCTTCTTCTCATAAATCTCTCCTTCAAAGATCAGATCTAAATCTGATCTATAGGTCCTTCAAAACTATTTCTAAAGGTAGCCCATCCATCTCACGAACACCGTCACATAGAATCTGAATCTTGTGCCAAAAACCTTGGACCTTCTTCTTAAATTTGTGTCTAACTTTTTAGGCATGTAGAAGAGAGGGAGAGAGAGGATAGAAGGAATGTGGGATATTAGATGGCCGGCTCCTTTGGGCATGGAAAATATTTTGTGTGATCTCTCTATAATGATGTGAGAAAGGTTTCTTAAACCCAATGCCACATAGAGTCCCACTTTGACCAAATAACCAACTTTTTTTATCATTAGGACTTCAAGGATTATTCTCCACATGAAAAGCTAGATCTCATCTAGTTTTGATGCCAAAAATCAATCAAGAAGGTGGTGGCATGAGTAGATAAGGAAGAGTCCATTGCACCTAGGACTCTTCCCTTAAGAGTTTAATCCAAATCAAAGTCTGTCAAAATCTAGTCAAAACTCTATATAAATCACAAAATTTGGCACACCCATAGCATGACTCAAGCCCTATCACATATCCAAAAATCAAATCAAAATAATTTTAAAAAATTTTCTAGAAGCATCTGATCAGGTGACCCTCAATTCTCTTAAATAGGTCAACTTTTGACCCTAGTCCAATTGCACTAGGAATGAATTTAATTTCTACAATTAATATAACCTGGACTTATTCTAGTCAGATGAAAATAAACCCATTCAAGATATAGAAATGGATCAAATCAAATTTGACTAGGTTGCGATGAATCAGAAAGATTATAGAAGGAGAAAGTCAGGCTCAATCGTGTGCTAGCACGATTACCTTGAACCTAATTAGATCTAATCCAAATCAATCAAATTGGATTAGCTCAATTGATGACATCTAGACCTAAACCCTTATTTGTATGATCTAGTTAGATTTAGTTCTATATGGTAATGAGACATGTCATAATCTCTATCATCGATATTATCGAAATATCTTTCGATGGATCAGAACTCTTCTGATTCATACAATAAAATGATCAATCATCAAAATCATTCTAATTGCTCCCAAAATCCACCAATGATACCTAGCAGTATATGGTGGCAACCCATCAAAATTAAAAGTAAACCTCTCGATGTAGCTATCTGTGTGATTGGATTCTTCTATCTTGAGCTCCGATAGGATTAGGGTTAAGATGAACTCGTCAAACCCAACATCCATCATATGAATTAATCATTTGATTCGAATTTGATGTGAAACCCTAATAGAAACTCTTTCTATCATCTTCACTCTATCATGGCCATGGGCTTAAGGACTTAATCTCATGATTATTATAGGGCTACTTCTCATCTATCGAGGTAGATAGATCCTCGATTGGTGCAATCCAATTCCTACAATGAACATGTTACAGCCAACATACACCTCAGGATTCAAAATGGCTAGGAGACCGAGTTATGGTGTAGTTAAACTATAACACCCTCAAGATGAACTATCGATGTACCTTAGGTCCAAGAACCAAATACACCACTACAGCATCGAGCCAATCATCGATGAGAAGGTAGACTTCCTTATGACTGCTTGAAGTAGTCATGCTCAGTGCCCTCGTTCTCTAATGAGTACCTATATATACTCTTGCTCCAATATCTCCATATCGTAGACTCAAGATACATTTATCTTAAAAAAATGATCGTACACCAATCTTCCAGATCAATCACCATCGTCGTGATGATCCTACGGTTGGGAGCAGTTTATGAGTTAACTATAAAAATTTATGTCTTAAATTTTTAATTCTTGAAAATATGAATTATCATTACCATTAACTCAAAGAATGTATCATAGATACTTTAAATACACACTATGATAGAAAATAACTTTTTTATTAATTTATAGTCTAAATTATAAAATTATTCTTAGAAATGTATTATGAGTGTTTAGTCAACGGCTTCTAGGGCACACATCTAACAAACTCCCACTTGACCTAAAGCCAATTGGCTACAAAACTAAGTCCCATCTTCTCAAGGTGGGCTTCGATTTTCTGCTGGCTCAATGGCTTTGTCAATAGGTCAGCCGCATTGTCTGTAGTGTCGACTCTCTTGACCTCGACGTATTCCTTCTCGAGATAATCATGGATAAGAAGGTATCGTCGCTTGATGTGCTTGGATTTCTGCTGAGATCTTGGCTCCTTAACTAGGCTATGGTGCCATTATTATTGCAATATAGAGGGACGGCATTTGATGGCATCACTCCAAGTTCTGTAGTAAATTTTTTGTACTAGAACACCTCCTTTGCATACTCAATACAGCGATGTACTCTGCTTTCATGGTGGAGTATGCTATCACCATCTACTTGAAACTCTTTCAACTAACAACTCCATCATTACAAATAAACAAACTTCCAGATGTTGACTTTTGATCATCTATGTCGGACATAACATTCGACTCTGTATACCCTTAAACCTGAAGTTCTCCATTATCAAAAATTAGAAATATATCCTTAGTCCTTCTCAAGTACTTAAAGATACATTTCACAAAAGTCCAGTGCTCTTCACCTACATTCGACTGATACCTGCTCGTGACACTCATAGTATGGGCAATATCAGGTCATGTACATAGCAATGCATATATGAGGCTCCCTATTGCCAAAGCATAAGGGATCTTGCTCATGCGTTCAATCTCCTCAGGTGTACTAGGGCACATCTTCTTGGAGAGATAAATATCATATCTAAAGGGTACTAAATTCCTCTTGGAGTTTTTCATGCTGAACCTCTTCAGCACCTTCTCTATATATATTTTCTATGAGAGATCCAGCATCCTATTCGATCTATCCCTATAGATCTTAATTTCTAGAATAAAAAATATCTCTTCTAGATCTTTCATAGAGAACTCCTTAGCCAACCACATTTTAACCATAATCAACATGAAAATATCATTCTCAATTAGAAGGATGTCATCCACGTACAATACGAGGAAGACAATAGTACTCCGACTAATCTTTTTGAAAATACAAGGCTCCTCCTCATTCTTGATGAATCCAAACGATTTGATTACATCATTGAAACGAATATTCCAGCTCTGAGATGCTTGCTCAAGTCCATATATGGACATTTGTAGCTTGTATACCTTGTGATCATCATCACTGGATATGAAACCTAGCAGCTATTGATGCATGCTAATCTATAGCTATGGCAAATGCACCAGTCGATCAAATAATAAAGTGAGTAGAATATCATCCCTAGAGATTAAAAAATAAGTACTGAAAAGCTCTTTCCTATGCTTTATTTAGAAGACCAATTTATGAGGATAAAAAAAATTAAAGAATAAAATAAATAAAAAATAATAATTAAAAATTACAAGGAAATAGAGAGAGTGTAATTATTAGGGTTTTAAACTTAAGATCAATAGGTTATTAAGGCAATCGATTCATCAATTCAGTCAATACAATATTCAGATTATTACGTTAATTTTGTTTCATGTGACAGTGGAGTCTCTTAGTTTACTTACTATCCTTTGGTCCAAGCATAGCAAAACTATCAATATTTATTAATTATTCTTTGGTCCAGGTGTAATTTAAATAAATATAGATGCATTTGTGAAACCCTCTAATTAAAATACGCTACGTCCAAAGTATACTAAAATTCCTGCATGCATATGAATTCTAATTTGATTCATAATACAAGGTATATAATCAAGAAGCAATAACATAGATGTACTTGGTCCGTATCATCTATGTTCATCAGATCAATTAGAAGATGGCCAATAATCTAAAAGCATTAAGATCAAATTTATATACTTCTTATTAATAAAATTTAAAATTAAAAATAAATCATACTAAATTTTGCATCAAAAGAGTGGCTACACCTTAGCCTTAGTAAAAGAAAATTTAGTTCATGATAACAAGTTCAAAAACAGCAAATAAAATAAAAGGTATGAAGAAATTAGACTGTTTATTTGTTGAAATTGGTTGTCCATTGCTCTTGGTGTGGAAAACTCGATAAAAAAGAAGAGAAGCCCCTTGATCGATGTCCTGATTGTCAAAAGAAGAAAAGAAGAAGAAAAAATAATAATAAAGAAAAATAAAAGCTCTTTCTCTTCTCTCTCCCTTAAAACTCTCAAACCCTCTTTAAAATCTCTCTAAAGATCTCTCTCTCTTGTTACTGTTCTAAAACTCTCTTCTGGCAGCAATAACAACAGGGTCTTTTTATAAGCTAAGGAGAAGAGTTTCTATCAAAATCCCTCAAAAAATCCTGGAAGAATTGGGTTTAAAACTCCTAACATAACTCAGATTAAAATCTGGATCATTTTGATCGTTGGATGATGATCAAATGGGCCAAAAATCACTCAAAAATTAATTTAAAAATTCAAATCAAGTCAAAATTTGTTTGGACCATTGGATCAACCTTGAAGATCGAATCTAAGCCATCAGATCATGCACAGGAGAGCTTCAGATATTAGTTAAAAATCGGGATGAACCTCAACCATTCATCTCGATCAGGAGCTGCATCCATCGTTCGTCAGCACACAGATTTCAACCATTCGATCAAATCCTAGAAAGCAGCATCCATCGCAAGCCTAGCATTGCATGGACCGCCGCTTCCTTCAGCCAATCGAAGCGCACTTGTCCCCATGAAATCCTCGAAATGCCCTCGCCTGGTCACTGTAGCGGTCCACCATGCACCGCAAAAAATCCTAACATCAGTACGGTGTAAGCGTGGCATCAGCAGACGATCGGTCTGAGCATGGTCAGGTCAGATGGTTTGCTGAGCCAATTTTTCTGAGCCAATTTGAACCGAACCAGCTACTTTTTTTTATATTATTTTCTTTGAAATTCAATTTCGAGCTTGTTTGAAGTCTGTTTTGCTTGAAATTTATTTTATCTGATCCAGAAAAATAAGATTTTCATATTAGTGGCCTTCTTTCCTATATAAGATTAATAAAAATATTAATTTCTTAAAAATAGATTAATTTATTTTATTATTTAATATTTTTATTAGTGTATTTTTATCACTTATCATACCCCCCAACTTAGTCATTGCTAGTCTCTTAGCAATGCTTTATTTAATACCATGTTTCAATAAGATCATCTATGAAAAAGATAAATTTAGAGTTAAAGGTCAAAAAGTTTAGAAAATACTGCTAACTAAGCATTGAGCTTCAGAAGCAAATTTTTCAGTCAATACAATTAAAAACTTTCTTAGAGTACATCAAAGATCTATAGCACTTGTGTTCGTGATGACTAACTTTAGCATTTCAGTATTAAATTAAAAGAATAAAAGTATCCTCTCTTATCACCTATTTTGGTCAATTTTCTATACATTCTCAATTTTATACTCATGAATTAAGGTAGCTTTCACACTGCCTTTCTTTTTTTTTTTTTGTGCTGAGCATCCTGGCCTTTCCTTCATCCGTTTTACATGAATTTCCACACTTGACCTAGGTGCAGAGACCCAGTTACTAGGCTTTGGGCAATCCACATATACTCTATCTTTTGCACTTTATTTTTAGGCAGGTAGCTCTTTCCTTAAATTCAAGTTTCTTTGATTAGAATGTATATTAATTATTAATTTTTAGTGATAATTGAATCCTCAGTTGGCCTTATAATCAATACCTACTTTGCCTTGTTAGTGTGCATGTGCAATTAGAAGTGCTAATAGTCTTTTAATGACCTAAGTAGGCTGCTAAAAGTTGACCAACTAATCTACTTCTTTAACTCGTTACATTCATTAGCAAATAATTCTATCTTTTATCACTTATCCAGTCTATCTTGCTCAAGATTTTCTTCTTGACACATAGTTTTTTTTTTTTTTTTTTAACTTATTCTACATTGTCTTAAAGGAGAAAGAAAAATAAAGGGTGCAATAAAGGATAGGAAGGAATACACCTGATTTGGTTCAGTCTGGTTCTTTGGAGCTTTGAAATTTTGCTTGAGCTCTCATTGATTTTTCTCTGCAAAATTGAAAATACACACCAAAGCAGTAAAAGAGCAACAATAAATTACTAAAAAATAAAAAAAGAAAAAGAAAAATGATCAAAACTAAAAAGAAAAGAAACAACCTATCTAGTAGTTCTGATTTATAGTCTTCAGCTTGACTTTCTTTGAGTTCTAAAGTGGATCAATCTGGTGCCACTTCAATTGGAATACTTTCATATTTGGTCGAGCTCTCTTTCAATTTGACATTGCTAGCTTTTATAGTCTCAAACCTATTTTCTACAGAATTCTCATATACTGAATTATCAATAATATCAATTAGAAAATAAGTTTGATTATCATCAGGATGTTTAGTATCTTTGAAAAATATTAAAAGTAACTTGTTCATCTTGGACTCTAAGAATTAATTTTTCTTGTTGAACATCTATTAAAGCTCCTCCAGTAGCTAAAAAGGATCTCCCTAAAATAAGGGGTACATCATAATCTTCTTCCATATCAAGAACAATAAAATCAACAGAAAAAATAAACTTGTTTACCTTTACCAAGACATCCTCCACTATACCTCTTGGATATTTGAATGGATCTATCGGCTAATTGAAGAGTAATAGTGGTAGGCTTTCGGTTCTCCTAGACCCAGCTTCCTGAAAATAGAAAAAGGCATGAGATTAATACTTGCTCCTAAATCACATAAAACTTTATCAAAACTACAATCACCAATAATGCAAGGGATAGTAAAACTTTCCTGGATCTTTTAGCTTCTGTGGTAATTTATTTTGAAGTATTGCTGAGCATTCTTCATTCAAATTTATTCTCTCATGCTCCTTCAGCTTTTTCTTATTTGTTAGAATTTCTTTGAGAAACTTGGCATACCTGGGCATTTGAGTAATAGCATCTACAAAAGAAATATTAATATGTAAATTCTTTAAAATTTTGAAAAAGTTAGAAAATTTCTTATCTGGATGCTGTATTTGTCTCTCTGAGAATGGTAGTGGCGGCACGTAGGGCTTCACATTTGGATCAGCAAACTATATACCTGGAGACCATCCATCTGCTGGTTGTTTTGGTGACTGACGAATTTTAGTTGATGGTTCCTTATTTGTAGTTGGCTCTTCAGTCTCTTTCTTCTGATGTGGCTCCTCCAACTTTGTACCACTTCTTAGGGTGATAGCATTGACTTGCTCCCTTGGATTGGTCTCCGTATTGCTGGGCAAGGATCCCTGAGGTCTCTCGGAGATTATCTTAGCCATTTGACCTATTTGCATCTCCAAGTTTCGAATTGCTGCTGTTTGGTCCTGCCTAAGTTTGGCTTCCAAATTTTTTATAGTTGCTTCTTGGTTTTGCATAAATTTGACCATCAGCTCCTCCATGTTGGACTTCTTTTCAGGTACTTGGAATCCCGGGGGTGGCTGTTGTGCTGCATTTTGATTGCTCCATGAGAAATTTGGGTGCTGCCTCCACCCTTGATTGTATGTGTTGGAGTAGGAATTATTTTATTACGGTCTGAAAAAATTACCAACATAATTAGCTATATCAGTTGCTTTAGCAAAAAGATTACCTATTTGGTAATTGCTTATATCGTGTCCTCCTCCACATAGGTCACAAGTGATGCTCTGAACATGCATAGCTGTTCCCTTCAAGTTGTTGACTTCGACTCTAAGGGCTGTAATTTCAGCTAGTAAGGTTGGCACACAATCTACTCCTTGCACAGCTGCTGGTTTTTTTGGCATCATGCATTCTGTTTGCCATTGATAGCTATTTGATGCCATCTCATCGATCAGATCAAAGGCTTCTTCCTCCATTTTTTGGTTAATGATTCCTCCTGCTGCTGCATCAATCATAAAATGATTAGTAGGAGATAAACCATTATAGAAAATTTATACCTGAAGCTATACGGGTAGTTGATGATGTGGACATCTCCTCAATAGTTTCTTAAAATGCTTCCAAGCCTCATATAGTGCTCCATGTCCATCTGCATAAAAGAAGTGATATCCTTGTGTATCTTGGTAGTCTTGGAAGATGGAAAATACTTGGCTAAGAATTTTTGGGCTAGGACATCCCAAGTTATGATAGAACCTGCAGGAAGAGAATGAAGCCAACTTTTAGCTTTATCCCATAAGGAGAAAAAATAACCTTAGTCTAATAGCATCATCCGACACTCCATTAATTTTAAAAGTATCATAAAGTTTAAGAAAGTTAGAAATATGGGCATTCGGATCATCATGCACGTATCCACTGAATTGGATAGTTGATTGAATCATCTGGATCATCGTCGATTTTATTTCAAAGTTGTTTGCTTACACAGGCGGTCTTCTGATGTTCGAAGCTGCATCAACTATAGATGGTGTGATGTAATCGTTTAATGGATGATGTACTGCTCGAATAGCTTCGTGTTATCCCTTGATCGCCATATCCAATCCCAGATTGATGTTGTTAAGATCTTCAGCTGCCATGTTTCTTTCTTGTTGTAGTCTTCTGATGGTCCTTTCAATTTTTAGATCTAAAGATAGTAAGTTACTATGTTCAGTACGTGTCATGCACTAAATAAATTTTAAAAATAAAATAGAAATAAAAATTAAAAATAAAATTCTAAAATAAAGTTAGGATCAAAATTTTAATATTATTTTAGACATAATCCCCAGCAACGATGTCAAAAACTTGATGCGTACTAATCTATAGCTATGGCAAGTACACCAGTCGATCAAGTAATAAAGTAAGCGAGTAGAGTATCATCCCTAGAGGATTGAAAAATAAGTACTGAAAAGCTCTTTCCTATGCTTTATTTAGAAGACCAATTTATGAGAATAAAAAAATTAAGGAATAAAATAAATAAAAAAAATAATTAAAAATTGCAAGGAAATAGAGAGAGTGTAATTATTAGGGTTTTAAACTTGAGATCAATAGGTTACTAAGGCAATCAGTTCACCAATTCAGTCAATATAATATTCAGATTATTAGGTTAATTTTATTTTTTGTGATGGTGGAGTCTCCTAGTTTATTCACTATCCTTTGGTCCAAACGTAGCAAAACTATCAATATTTATTAATTATCCTTTGGTCCAAGTATAATTTAAATAAATATCAATGCATTAAGTTTTGTGAAACTCTCTAATTAAAATACGCTGCATCCAAAGCGCATAAAAATTTCCACATGCATATGAATTCTAATTCGATTCATAATAAAAGATATATAATTAAGAAGCAATAACATAGATGTACTTAGTCCGTATCATCTATGTTCATCAGATCAATTAGAAGATGGCCCATAATCTAAAAGCATTAAGATCAAATTTATATACTCCTCATGAATAAAATTTAAAATTTAAAATAAATCATACTAAATTTTGCATCAATAGAGTGGCTACACCTTAGCCTTAGTAAAAGAAAATTTAGTTCATGATAACAAGTTCAAAAATAATAAATAAAATAAAAAGCATGAAGAAATTAGACTGTTTATTTGCTGAAATTGATTGTTCATTGCTCTTGGTGTGAAAAACTCGATGAAGAAGAAGAGAAGCCCTTGATCGATATCCTGATTATCAAAAGAAGAAAAGAAGAAGAAAAAATAATAAAAAAAAAATAAAAGCTCTTTCTCTTCTCTCTTCCTTAAAACTCTCAAACCCTCTCTAAAGATCTCTCTCTCTTGTTACTGTTCTAAAACTCTCTCCCAGCACAACAGCAATAGGGTCTTTTTATAGGCTAAGGAGAAAAGTTTCGACCAAAATTTCTCAAAAAATCTTGGAACAATTGGGTTTAAAACTCCTAACACAACTCAAATTGAAATCTGGATCATTCTGACCATTGGATGATGATCAAAAGGGACAAAAATCACTTAAAAATCGATTTAAAAATCCAAATCAAGTCAAAATTCATTTGGACCATTGGATCAGTCTTGAAGATTGAATCTGGGCTATCAGATCGCGCACAGGAGAGCTTCAAACATTAGTTAAAAATTGGGATGAACCTCAACCATTGGATCTCGACTGGAGCTACATCCGCCGTTCGTTAGCGCACAGATTTCAACTATTCGATCAAATCTCGGAGAACAACATCCATCGAATTAGGCAAAATTCTCAGAATACCCTCTGTAGACCATGCACGAGCCCGGCATTGCATGGACCACTGCTTCCTTCAACCAATCGGAGCATGCTTATCTCCATGAAATCTCTGAAATGCCCTCACCTGGTCACTATAGCGGTCCATCGTGCGCCATGAAAAATCCTGACATCAGCACGGCATAAGCGTGGCATCAACGGGCAATCAATCTGAGCGCGATTGGGTCGAACGGTCTACTGAGCCAATTTGAATTGGACCGATCGGCATTTTTTTTATATCATTTCCTTTGAAATTCATTTTTAGACTCGTTTGAAGTTCATTTTGCTTGAAATTTATTTTATCTGATCTAGAAAAATAAGTTCTTCATATTGTTGGCCTTCTTTCCTGCATAGAATTAACAAAAATATCAATTTCTTAAAAATAGATATAGATATCTTTTTCAAGATATCCTTTTAAGAATGCCATTTTCACGTCCATCTGTCATATTTCATAATTGAAATAAGCTGCAACAATAAGTAATGTAAGGATGGATTTAAGCATGGCTACTAATGAAAAAGTATCCGATAGTCAATGCCTCCGTGCTGACTATACCCTTTCGCTACGAGCCTTGCTTTGAATGTCTCTATATTTCCATCAATACCTATCTTTCTCTTAAAGATCCATTTACACTCAAAAGATACTATACCTTTAGGTGGATCTACCAAGGTTCAGACTTAGTTCGAATGCATTGAGTCAATCTCTAACTTCATTGCCTCTAACCATTTCTCAAAGTCGATATCTGATATTGTCTCATCATAGATTTTGGGATCATCACCATGAACTTCATTTTCTATGAGGAATATTTTCTCTACGTCCTCTGAGATAGTACCTAAGTATCTTTTAGAAGAAGAAAAAATTCTACTTGATCTATG
>QRFJ01001482.1:277507-296548 GCA_006176705.1 Cocos nucifera | reverse complement strand
ATAATAAGAATCAGATCTGAAACATATCAAGATCTGATTAAGATCAAGAGAAAAATTTTTGAAATATATCTCTTGATCTAATCAGATCTGGACGAACCTGGACCGGGAAATCAGGATTTCCCTTCAACTGGTATCAGAGCCATGGTTCTAAAATTGTTTAGATCTGATTTTAATTTTATTTTAATTAAAAATAATGTGATTTCAGATGTCACATGAGATGTGATCAGATCTGAAATCAGAAAAATTAAAATTAAATGATTTGGATCTAAGAACATGAAGATATGCATGACTAGTTCTAGAATAGAATAGTTCTATAGAATAGTTTTGCATGTCTTTGATTTAATATGATTAAATCATATTTTAGATCTTCTTATTTACTGTTTTCTGATATTATAAGTGTTATAATAACATCTGATAAACAGCAAATAAAAATTATTTAATTTTAAATATCATATGAGATATGATAGATGCATGACTAGACTAGTTGTAGAATAGTTCTACATAATTGTCTAGATTAGAATTTATTTTGATTAGATCAATTTAAATCTAATTTTTTCAGATTATTATGTGATAATTTAGATCTGAAAACATGCATGATTATGATACATGAGATGTATGCAAAATATGCCATGATTAGATCTAAATTTGTATATGAGATATATGATATAGATCTATAACTGTTTTGTAGATTTATTGAATGTTCCTGATTAAGGCGTTCCTCTTGGCCGTCCGGTCATAAGAACGAAGAAGGGTTTAAAGGCCCTCTCTTCCCATTCGATGGGGTGTTCTTATGACGTGTAGGGGTGCTGCGTGTTCGTCCTTAATCAGAAACCCAAAACTTACTTTCTGCAAAACCCTAGATCCTGAAACCCTAGGATTTATTGTGCATATTTTGTTTATGAACCCAACTTAATTAAGAATTAAGTTTATGGAATATTAATTAGGTCTAAAATTGAGAATTTCAGATCTAAGACATATTCATAATACTGGGTTCGGGCTTGGGTAGCTCAATTAGGTCTAAGCGGTTGATCAAACCGAATCAAGAGTTGGTTAGATGGGATCAACAATGCTTAAATTGACCAGCCTAATAGGATTAAGTCTGGGTCAAGATCGAGTCACGATCAAGCAAGACCTAATTAGGCTCAGAGGTTAGAGTCTGGATTGTAGGCTAACCCAATTGGTTCTGACTCAACAATTTGGTGTCTAAGGTAAGTTTGGCACAGACGACCGACTGGTTTTTAATTGGAAGCTACTCGACCTGAATGCGTTCTTGTGCGAGTTAACGGCATATTCCTTCCACCGGTCTCACTTACCTGGCCATATCTGTTGACACAGTTCTGATCTGAGGTGGTCAATAATCCGAGCTGACCCATGCCACTAGGTTAGTCATAATTGTTATGACTAAGCCAAGTCTAGTTTAATGAGACCTGAATCAATTCTCCCTAAGAAAAGATTAAGTCCGAGGTCTTCCACCATTGTAGACGTGCGGGCCCTTCCCGGGGTTGATTGTTCTCGGCTGGATACAGTGGCTCAGTTGCACCGGGAAGACGCAACCATGTCTATTAGGCATTGGATGCTATGGGCTGGAGGATGAGTTGGGCTCAATATTCCGGATACGGTGAGAGACCCAATTAGGAACCCAGTCTATGCAAATGGTGGGTCTGACTTAACTAAGGAGTGGATCAATATTCCGGATACGGTGAGATTCATGAATTAGAGACCAAGTTTGGGTGCACCATGATTAGAGAATCATTGAACAAGAGTTGTTCACTCATTGGCTAACCCATCACCAATAACTGTTAGGTGAGGTGATGAGTCAGTTGGTGAGACCGCACCACCCACTAGAAATCATCAATCGCGGAGATTTTCGCATCTCTACAGAGGGAGTGTAGGGATCCGAGAAAATAGTGGGAGCTAATTTGTTTAAAAATAAAATCCCTAAACAAATTGGTCAAGTCAAAATTACAGTATCTAACTAGAATCTTTGACTCTCTACAGGAAAATGTCTGCGTCCAACCCACTGGCACGTATCCTAGACACACATAGACTGACTGGACCCAATTATAAAGATTGGCTCAGGAACTACAAAATTGTTTTGGGTTCAGAGAAGTTAACACATGTTTTGGACCAGGACCCTCCCACCTTACCAGCTCGTCCATCCACTGAACAGAGAGCGTCTCTGGAAAAATGGATTGACGAAGACAATAAGGCCAGATACTACATGTTGGGCTCGATGTCTGATGAGCTCCAGCGCCAACATGAAGATATCGGGACTGCTCGCCAAATGTTGGCTCACCTGCAGGAGATGTTTGGTGAACAGAGTCGCGCAGCCAAATATCAAGTCACGAAATGACTTTTTAAGGCTAAGATGCGTGATGGGCAGTCAGTCCAAGATCACTGTCTGACAATGATCAAGGACATGGAAGAGCTTGAGAAGCTCGGTGTGAAGTTGGACTTGGACTTGCAGAACGATATTATTCTGCAATCCTTGACTGATGCATATGGGCAATTCATCATGAATTACCACATGCATAAACTTCAAAATTCCTTGGCCGAGTTGATGAATATGCTGGTTACCGCTGAGCTTTCTATGAAAGGTTCTAAAGGCTCAGTTCTTGCTATGGAACGGACTTCTTCCAAAAGAAAGTCTTATGGAAAGAAAAAGAAGTCTGTGAAAAAGCAAAAGGTAGAAGGATCAAAGAAGAAGAAGGCAGAACCGAAGAAGAAGGTCGATGGCAAAGGAAAGTGTTTCCATTGCAACAGCGACGGCCATTGGAAGCGGAACTGCCCTACTTACCTGGCCACCCTAAAGAACAAGAAGGAAGGTCCTTCTGGAGGTATGCTCGTTATTGAGTCTAACCTTACGGTTTCTTCTGCATCCAGTTGGGTGCTTGATTGACTCTGGTTCTAGTGCTCATCTGTGCACTTCTATGCAGGGTCTTGAGGATAGCAGGAGGCTGAGGGATGGAGACATGATCCTACGCGTCGGTAATGGAGCAAGAGTTGCTGCAGTAGCCGTGGGAACATACCCTCTGCGATTACCATCTGGTTTAGACTTAGTTTTAAAAAGACTGTTATTATGTGCCTGCAGCTAGCAGGAATTTGATTTCTGTTTCATGCTTAGCACAAGAAGGTTATGTGATCACCTTCTTTAAGGACCATTGTAAACATTCTTTATGAAAGAAATAAAATTGCAAATGGTTTCCTTGTTTCCTTATTAATGGTCTTTATCAGTTGCATATTGATGTACCTGTTTTAACTATCGAGCAAAACGTGAATGCCAAACGACCTAGGGATAGTCCAAACGACAGATATCTATGGCACCTGAGATTAGGTCATATAGCAGAAGATAGGATTAACAAATTGGAGAAAAATGGGCTATTGAGTCCATTGACTTTTGAGTCATATCCAACTTGTGAATCTTGTCTTCAAGGCAAAATGACTAAACTCCCTTTTGTTGGACATGGGGAGAGGGCCACAGATCTCCTTGCCCTAGTACATACTGATGTGTGCGGCCCATTCGATGTGCCGGCTAGAGGCAATTTTGTCTACTTCATTACCTTTACCGATGATCTGTCTAGGTATGGGTATGTGTATCTTATGAGACACAAGTCTGAAGCTTTTGAAAAGTTCAAAGAATTCAGACATGAAGTAGAAAAACAAACTGGAAAACCCATTAAGGTTCTTCGATCAGATCGAGGAGGTGAATACCTTAGCCGGGAATTCCTAGACTATCTTAAGGAAAATGGCATAGTCTCTCAATGGACTCCACCAGGAACACCTCAACTCAACGGGGTTTCAGAACGGAGAAATCGGACTCTATTGGATATGGTTCGATCCATGATGAGCTTCACAGACCTCCCAGATTTTCTTTGGGGACATTCATTATTAACTTCAATCTATTTACTGAATAGGGTTCCCTCTAAAACCGTTCCTACCACACCGTATGAGATATGGCACGGTAAGAAACCAAGTCTGAGTCATCTCAGAATTTGGGGTTGTCCGGCTTATGTCAAAAGACAACAAGCGGACAAGTTAGAGTTTAGGTCCTTTAGAGCTCGATTCATAGGATATCCTAAAGAGTCATTAGGATACTATTTCTACATTCCAGAAGACCACAATGTGATTGTGAGTCGACATGCCATATTTCTTGAAAAATAGTTTATTCAAGATAGTGGCATTGGAAAGCAGATTAAGCTTGATGAGAAAGTCTCACAAGCAGAAAGAGCTAAGGACCAAGTGGAACCAAATCAGGTTGAGCCAATAAGAACACTACCTCCTCCACCTCGTAGATCGGAAAGAGTTTCCCGTCCCCCTGAAAGATACTTAGGTATTATTTCAGAGGATGTAGAGGAAATGTTCCTCATAGGTAATGGTGCTCATGGTGATGATCCCAAAACCTACAACGAGGCGATATCAGATATCGACTCCGAGAAATGGCTTGAGGCAATGAAGTCAGAAGATTCGACTCGATGCACTCAAACCAAGTCTGGACCTTGGTAGATCCACCAGAAGGTATAGTACCTATTGGGTGTAAATGGATCTTCAAGAGAAAGATTGGTGCAGATGGGAATGTGGAGACATTCAAGGCTAGACTGGTGGCAAAAGGTTATAGTCAACGTGAAGGCATTGACTATCAGGATACCTTTTCCCCGGTAGCTATGCTAAAATCCATCCGCACATTGCTTGCTGTTGCAGCCTATTTCGATTATGAAATATGGCAAATGGACGTGAAAACGGCATTCCTAAATGGATATCTTGAGGAAGATATCTATATGGAACAGCCGCTAGGTTTCACATCCAGTGATACTGATCACAAGGTTTGCAAGCTGCAAAGGTCCATATATGGACTTAAGCAAGCATCTCGGAGCTGGAACACTCGTTTCAATGATGTGATCAAAAAGTTTGGTTTCATCAAAAATGAAGAGGAACCATGTGTTTTCAAAAGGGTCAGTGGGAGCGCTGTTGTCTTCCTCGTATTGTACGTGGATGACATCCTCCTTATTGGGAATGATATTCCCATGTTGACATCAGTCAAGATGTGGTTGTCCTAAGGAATTCTCCATGAAAGACCTAGGTGAAGCATCCTTTATTCTAGGAATTAAGGTCTATAGGGATAGACCGAATAGGATGCTAGGACTTTCACAGAAGATGTACATAGAGGAAGTACTAAAGAGGTTTAGTATGGAAAACTCTAAGAGGGGATTAATACCCTTCAGACATGGTATTCATCTTTCCAAGAAGATGTGCCCCAGCACACCTGAGGAAATAGAACGCATGAGCAAGATCCCTTATGCTTCTGCAATAGGGAGCCTCATGTATGCCATGCTATGTACACGACCTGATATAGCCCATGCTGTGAGTGTCACAAGCAGATATCAGTCAAATCCAGGTGAAGAACACTGGACTTCTGTGAAATGTATCCTTAAGTACTTGAGAAGAACTAAGGATATGATGTTGGTCTTTGGTAATGGAGAACTCCAAGTTCCAGGGATACACAGACTCGGACTTCATGTCCGATATAGATGATCGAAAGTCGACATCTGGCAGACTGTTTGTGCTGGAAGAGTTCCAAGCAAACGGTGATACCATCTCATCCGCGATTACCTTGAGAAAGGTTACGTTGAGGTCAAGAGAGTCAACTCCACAGATAATGTGGCAGACCCACTTACAAAGCCGTTGGGCCAGCAGAAGATCGAAGCCCACCTTGAGAAGATGGGACTTAGACTTGTAGCCAATTGGCTTTAGGACAAGTGGGAGATTGTTAGATATATGTGCCCTAGAAGCCAGAATTGGCTGACACTTGTAATACACTTCTAGGGGCAAAATTGTAATTTTGACTATAATTAATGAAATGGGTTATTTTCTATCACACATGTGTATTTAGTGTCTGTGATACATCCTTTGAGTTAATGGTAATGATAATTCATATTTTCAAGAGTTGAAAATTTAAGACATGAATAATCATTATTAACTCATAAACAGCTCCCGACCATAGGATCATCACGAGGATGGTGATTGATCCGGAAGGTTGGTGTACGATCGCTTCTCTTTAGTAGATGAGTCTTGAGTCTACGGTGTGGAGACACCGGAGCGAGAGTACAGGTACTCGTTAGAGAACGAGGGCACTGAGCGTGACCACCTCGAGTAGTCATTAGGGAGTCTACCTTCTCGTCAATGACTGACTCGATGCTGCAGTAGTGTGTCTGGTTCTTTGACCTGAGATGCATCGGCAGTTCACCTTGAGGGTGTTATAGTTTGACTACACCATTACTCGGTCTCCTAGCCATATGGAACCCTGAGGTGTATGTTGGCTATGACATGTTCATTGTAGGAACTGGATTGCATCAAGATGGGATCTATCTACCTCGGTGGTAGAGGAGTAGCCCTATGATGATCATGAGAATCAAGTCCAGAAATCCATGGCCATGGTAGAGTGAAATAATAGAAAGAGTTTCTATTTAGATTTTCACATTGGACTCGAATCGAATGATTACATCATATGACAGAGACTAGGGTTTGACGAGTTCACCTTAACCCTAATCTGATCGGGGCTCAAGATAGAAGAACTTGAATCACACAGGTAGCTGCACCAAGAGGTTCGCATTCAGCTCTGATGGGTTGCCACCATATACTGCTAGGTGTCACTGGTGGATTTTGGGAGCAATTAGAATGATTTAGATGATCGATCATTCTAGCTGTTCGAATCAGAAGAGTTCTGATCCATCGAAAGGAGTTTCGATGATGTCTATGATAGAGATCATGACATATCCCATTACCATACAGAACTGAACCTAACTGGGTCACACAAACAAGGGTTTGAATCTGGTGATCATCAATTGAACTGATCTAGTTCAATTGATCTGAATGAGATTCAATTAGGTTCAAGGAAATCGTGCTAGCACTCGATTGAACCTAACGTTCTTCTTTTACTATCATAAATAAGTTGTCCTGACTGAGCCAAAGGAGTTTGTGCTCAATCAGAGGCCTTCATATGGTCTGACTGGAGGTTGTCCAAGTCAGAATAGGTTGTCTTATTTGTAAGACATTACCTGCCATTTTTGGTCACCTGCCATTTCTTGTTCTTTGACTTTGGTCAAAAGTCTACCTTTGACTGGTCAAACGTTGACCATTGACCCTTTGACTTTTGACCACATGTCATGCACCTATTGGAGAGCTGGTGGGGGCCTTGTCCCCCTGCCAGAACCTGGCAAGGAGAAGGGCGCACGCCAAGGGTGGCGTGAGCCCAAGTAGGAGGCGCCTAGGAGTCCTTGTTGGACAAGGACTCCACCTCCCTTTAGGATTCCAATCAGAGTTCTACTAAGAATCCAGTTTGACTGGTCTTAGGCGCCCTCTAAGGAGGAATCCAGGGGTCTCTTTTTCAACCAATCAGATTTAGATCTGATTTCACAAAGGGTTGTGATTGGTTGAGAGGAAGAGGAGTTGGATCACAAGAGGTCTATAAATAAGACCCTGCGCCCAACCCTAATCCTAAGTGAAGTCAAAGTCTTATTGAAAGAGATTTCCCACGTCCAAGGCTGCCTCTCCCCTCCTTCTCCATGCCATACTCTCTTCTCCCCTTGCTCTCCACGTCCAAAAGTGTTTTGGACTTAGTTTGGTGCGATTCAGATCAAGGAAAGGCGATCAAAAGCAAGAAGGCTGCGCTGCTGCAAAAGGACGACTGCAGATCTTCAAAAGAGTTTTGAAGATCCTCCAGATCAGATCCAGATCTGATTTTTGGAGGTGTGATAGAGAAGAAGAGGTTCTCCAGATCCAACCCGAGTGGATACCGGTAGAGGCCAGGCGCTTGCGTGGCTAAGATCCAGAACCTTCCGCTGCAATCAGGATCATCTACAGGGTAATAGGATTACCCAAATCAGGTAAATTAAATTTGATTTAATTTATCTTATTTTATTTTATTTATTAAAATAATAAGAATCAGATCTGAAACATATCAAGATCTGATTAAGATCAAGAGAAAATTTTTGAAATATATCTCTTGATCTAATCAGATCTGGACGAACCTGGACCGGGAAATCAGGATTTCCCTTCAACTGGTATCAGAGCCATGGTTCTAAAATTGTTTAGATCTGATTTTAATTTTATTTTAATTAAAAATAATGTGATTTCAGATGTCACATGAGATGTGATCAGATCTGAAATCAGAAAAATTAAAATTAAATGATTTGGATCTAAGAACATGAAGATATGCATGACTAGTTCTAGAATAGAATAGTTCTATAGAATAGTTTTGCATGTCTTTGATTTAATATGATTAAATCATATTTTAGATCTTCTTATTTACTATTTTCTGATATTATAAGTGTTATAATAACATCTGATAAACAGCAAATAAAAATTATTTAATTTTAAATATCATATGAGATATGATAGATGCATGACTAGACTAGTTGTAGAATAGTTCTACATAATTGTCTAGATTAGAATTTATTTTGATTAGATCAATTTAAATCTAATTTTTTAGATTATTATGTGATAATTTAGATCTGAAAACATGCATGATTTGATACATGAGATGTATGCAAAATATGCCTTGATTAGATCTAAATTTGTATATGAGATATATGATATAGATCTATAACTGTTTTGTAGATTTACATGTTCCTGATTAAGGCGTTCCTCTTGGCCGTCCGGTCATAAGAACGAAGAAGGGTTTAAAGGCCCTCTCTTCCCATTCGATGGGGTGTTCTTATGACGTGTAGGGGTGCTGCGTGTTCGTCCTTAATCAGAAACCCAAAACTTACTTTCTGCAAAACCCTAGATCCTGAAACCCTAGGATTTATTGTGCATATTTTGTTTATGAACCCAACTTAATTAAGAATTAAGTTTATGGAATATTAATTAGGTCTAAAATTGAGAATTTCAGATCTAAGACATATTCATAATACTGGGTTCGGGCTTGGGTAGCTCAATTAGGTCTAAGCGGTTGATCAAACCGAATCAAGAGTTGGTTAGATGGGATCAACAATGCTTAAATTGACCAGCCTAATAGGATTAAGTCTGGGTCAAGATCGAGTCACGATCAAGCAAGACCTAATTAGGCTCAGAGGTTAGAGTCTGGATTGTAGGCTAACCCAATTGGTTCTGACTCAACAATTTGGTGTCTAAGGTAAGTTTGGCACAGACGACCGACTGGTTTTTAATTGGAAGCTACTCGACCTGAATGCGTTCTTGTGCGAGTTAACGGCATATTTTATAGACCTCCTGACACATATGGTCATATGCCCCCAGTCAGAAGAGAAGAGAGAGTACATGGAACGAGTCCCTTATGCAAATACTATAGATAGTGTGATGTACACTATGGTGTCCTATAGAATAGATATAGCACATGTAGTGAGCACGGTTAGTAGATACATGGCTAACCTTGGGAAGGAACACTGGAAAGCATTGAAATGGATATTAAGATATCTGCATGGAACAAGGATTATGGTTTGGTATTTGGTGGATAGTCAAGAGGATTTGGAGAACAATCTGTGAATATGTGTGAAGGTTCAGATCCTCTGAAAGGATTTGTTGATGTAAATTATGCTGGTGATCTTGATACAAGGAGGTCTACTATTGGATACATCTTCTACGTATATGATGGACCAGTGTCTTGGAGATCAACCCTTCAGCCAATCACAGTCTTGTCTACCACAAAGGTCTGGGATAACGGAGGCTGCAAAAGAAGCCCTTTGACTTAGGAGGTTGGTTGATGAGTTGGGGGTGGAGCAGAGTAAGGTTACACTATTCAGTGATAGTTAGAGTGCTCTATTGTTGGCACAGAACCTAGTCTATCATCCGTGCACAAAGCATATAGACGTGAGGTACCACAGGATCAGAGAGCTGGTGGAGGAAGGTGAAGTAGAACTGATGAAGATCCATACCAAGGAGAATCAGTCTGATGCACTCATGAAGGTACTCCCTAGAGACAGATTTCAGAGATGTGTGGCATGGATGGGTCTGTTGAGAAGAGATGAGTTCACAAGAACTTGGAAGCACCAAGGTGGAGAATGTGAGCTCAGAAGTAGCACTCCCAAGTCTTGAAAACATGAGAAGATAAGTCATGGGAAGATGGGAGTGAGTCAGAAGAGAAATCAGTTCTCCTAGCAAAGTTCAGAAACTGGGCCGGCTCACCCTGAGACTGAGCCAGCTAAGTTGGGAACTTGGCCGGCTCAGTCCAGGACTGGGTCGATTAGATTTTAGAGAAAAATTTAGATAGAAAGTAGTATTTTTAGGCTATTAGCATGGTACACAATTGGGTCGACTCAGTACTTGGCACGATACACAACTAGGTCGGCTCAGTATGGGATTGAGTCGACCAAGTCGCAGGTTAGCCGGCAATCAAAAACTGGACCAGCTCAATTTTTATGGGTTATTATTTTATGTATGTAGGTTGTTTGGATTTAGAAAGTTTTTCTATGAGCTTGGGGTTGATCCTTTATAAAGTATATATACTGAAAATAGGTCAAGATTATAATGAGGCTGAAATATACTGAATAAAAGCTTTTTTCTCTCAGAAATCTCTTCTCTCTTTTTCTCTATTTCTTGAATTATTTGATCATGCTTCTCCATTAATCTCTAAGAAGTGCTTCTTTATTGCTTGGCTAATCATTGGTGACCACACCGATCCGTGTGGAAAGAGCGCGCATTTTCGATAAAGCATTGGGCTGATCTTAGTTAACCCGAAGGGAGTTATTATCGAATATGCACTATGTTTTGAGTTTCCTATAGCAAACAATGGGGCAAAGTGCAAGGCTTTGATTGCGGAATTGAGAATAGCCAAAGAGCTGAAAGTAGATGGACTCCAAGCTTACAGTAACTCTTAATTGATGGTGGGACAAGTTAGTGATAATTATGAAGCCCAGGAGGAAAGCATGATAAGGTATCTCGAGAAAGTGAAGAATCCTACTTCTATCTTTAGCAGTTTTGACATTAAGCAGATTTCGAGAGCAAAAAATGCCAGGGCCGATCTTCTCTCTAAATTGGCCACATTGGCTCCAACTGAACTGCCTAAGGAGGTTTTCTTTGAAATTTTGAAACATCCAAGTTTGGAGGAGCCACGGTCCATAATGCAAATCGACCATGAGCCCAACTTGATGGACCCACTAGTTGCTTATCTCAAGGATAGAATTCTTTCTTATAATACAAAAGAAGCTCGGAAACTTAGAAATCAAGCCTTCCGGTATGCTCTATACGAAGGCTAGTTACATAAAAGGTCGTATTCTTTACCACTCTTGAAATATCTCTGACCTTTTAAGATTGATTTTGCATTATGAAAAGTGCATGAAAGAATCTATGAAAGTCATATGGGGGCTAGATCTCTACTCACAAACTACTTCGGTAGAGCTACTATTGGTCGACAATGTACCATAATTCGATAAAATATATTAGAAAATATGACCGATGTCAAAAGAATGCCAGTGTTCAAAGACAACTGGCCTCTAAGCTTATCCTCTTGAGTGCCCCATGGCCATTTGAACAATGAGGAATGGACATACTCGGACCCTTTTTCATGGCATCCAAACAGCAAAAGTTTCTCCTGATGGTAATTGATTACTTCACAAAATGGATGGAGGCCGAACCCCTGGCAAAAATCACAAAAGCGAAAGTGTAGGACTTCATCTGAAAGTCAATTATTTACAGATTTGTCCTACCTTAGATCCTTATAACAGATAATGGACGATAGTTTGCTGGAACAAAATTTATCAAGTTCTGTGAAGACTTGAATATCTCCCATAATTTTATATCAGTAGCTTATAACAGATAATGGACGATAGTTTGCTGGAATAAAATTTGTCAAGTTCTATGAAAACTTGAATATCTCCCATAATTTTACATCAATAGCCTATTCATAGGCAAATGGCGAGATCGAGGTAACCAATAGGATCCTGCTATAAGGTATTATAGCAAGACTCGAAAGAATGAAGGAAACATCGGTGGACGAACTCTATCACATACTCTAAGCATACCGAACTATCCAAAGATTGCCAATTGAGGAGACTCCATTTGCCTTAGCCTTCAGAATAGAAGTAGTCATCTCGATAGAGCTCAAACTGTCGTCAATATGGGTTGTGACCTTCAATGAATAATGCAACTCACAAGACCTTAGGGCTAACCTCGATTTGTTGGAGGAAAAGTGAGAAGAGGCTCAAATTCAGATGACAGCCTATAAGCAAAAAGTGGCCCACTACTATAATTCCAGGGTTAAAGGCAAAGCATTCAAAGTAGGGGACATGGTGCTTCGGCGAGCGGCCACCTTACAACCTCAAAATCAAGGGAAACTTACCTCAAATTGGAAAGGCCTATATAAAATCAAGGAAGTCATTTGGCTTGGTACTTATTATCTAAAAGAGCTCGAAGGAGCTGATCTTCCACGACCATGGAACTCAGAGAACCAACGAATGTATCATTAATGATTCTATCTCAATAAAGTTTCTTTGCTTTAACATCTTTGTTTGTGGTGTAAAATTGTGATGATAGGAAATGACTTTTTGAACTTCATCACTAAATGTGAGCGATCGTATCAGGAACAGAAGGAGAACCTCATCCTGACATGAATGAAGACCTCTGATTATTTAAGATAGGAGGAGGAGATAGGCTCTTATAATGACCTCTTTTCTACCCCTATGATCTTGCTAGGGACAGGAGGAGGACCTCGCTCTAATAAAGATAAAGGCCAACCCTATCAGGAATAGAAGGAGGACCTCATCCTGATGGGAGAATAAGAAAAAGACCGACCATATCAAAAATAGGAGAAGAACCTCATCTTGATACGAATGAAGATCTCTAGTTATTTAAGATAGGAGGAGGGGAGAGGCCCTTACAATGGTCTCTTTTGCACCTCTATGATCTTGTTAAGAACAGGAGGAGGACCTCACCCTAACAAAGATAAAAGCGAACCCCATCAGGAATAGGAGGAGGGCCTCGTCCTAATGGGGGAATAAGAAAAGATCAATCGTATCAACAATAGGAGGAGAATCTCGTCCTAACATGGATGAAGATCTTCGGTTATTTAAAACAGAATGAGAAAAGAGGCCCTTACAATGGCCCCTTTCGAGCTCCTTTGATCTTGTTAGGGACAGAAGGAGGATCTCATCCTAATAAAGATAAAGACCAACCCCATCAGGAATAGGGGGACCTCATCTAGGTAGGAGAATAAGAAAAAGGCCGATCATGTCAGAAATAAGAGAAGAACCTCATCTTGACATGGATGAAGACCTCCAGTTATTTAAGATAGGAGGAGGAGGAGAGGCTCTTACAATGATCCCTTTTGTACTCCTATGATCTTTTTAGGAACAGGAGGAGGACCTCTTCCTAACAAAGATAAAGGCCAACCTTGTTAGGAATAGGAGGACCTCGTCCTAGTGGGGGAACAAGAAAAAGGCCAATAATGTCAGGAATAGAAGGAAAATCTCATTCTGACATGGATGAAGACCTCCAGTTATTTAAGATAGGAGGATGAGAGAGGCCCTTACAACGGCTTCTTTTGTGCCTCTATGATCTTGTTAGAGATAAAAGGAGGATCTTGCCATAATAAAGGCAAAAATCAATCCCGTCAGGAATAGAAGAAGGACCTCATTCTGACGAGAGGACAAGATAAAGGCCAACTGTATCAGAAACAAGAGAAGAACCTCATCCTAACATGGATGAAGATCTTCGATTATTTAAGATCGAAGGAGGAGAGAAGTGTTAGATTATGTGCCCTAAAAGCTAGAATTGGCTGACACTTGTAATACACTTCTAGAGGCAAAATTATAATTTTGACTATTATCAATAAAATGGGTTATTTTATATCACATATGTGTATTTAGTGTCTATGATACATCCTTTGAGTTAATGGTAATGATAATTCATATTTTCAAGAGTTAAAAATTTAAGACATGAATAATCATTATTAATTCATAAAATACTCCCGACCATAAGATCATCATGAGGATGGTGATTGATCCGGAAGGTTGGTGTACAATTGCTTCTCTTTAGTAGATAAGTCTTGAGTCTACGGTGTGAAGATACCGGAGCGAGAGTATAGGTACTCGTTAGAGAATGAGGGCACTGAGCGTGACCACCTCGAGTAGTCATTAGGAAGTCTACCTTCTCGTCAATGATTGACTCGATGCTGCAGTGATGTATCTGGTTCTTTGATCTAAGATGCATCGGTAGTTCACCTTGAGGGTGTTATAGTTTGACTACACCATAACTCGGTCTCCTAGCCATACGGAACCCTGAGGTGTATGTTGGCTATAGCATGTTCATTGTAGGAACTGGATTGCATCAAGATGGAATCTATCTACCTCGGTGGTAGAGGAGCAGCCCTATGATGATCATAAGAATCAAGTCCAGAAGTCCATGGCCATGGCAGAGTGAAATAATAGAAAGAGTTTCTATTTAGGTTTTCACATTGGACTTGAATCGAATGATTACATCATATGACAGAAACTAGGGTTTGACGAGTTCACCTTAACCCTAATCTGATCGGGGCTCAAGATAGAAGAACTTAATCACACAGGTAGCTGCACCAAGAGATTCGCATTCAGCTTCTGATGGGTTGCCACCATATACTGCTAGGTGTCATTGGTGGATTTTGGGAGCAATTAGAATGATTTAGATGATCGATCATTCTAAGCTGTTCGAATCAAAAGAGTTCTGATCCATCGAAAGGAGTTTCGATGATGTCGATGATAGAGATCATGACATATCCCATTACCATACAGAATTGAACCTAACTCGGTCACACAAACAAGGGTTTAAATCTGGTGATCATCAATTGAACTGATCCAGTTCAATTGATCTGAATGAGATTCAATTAGGTTCAAGAAAATCATGCTAGCACTCGATTGAACCTAACGTTCTTCTTTTACTATCATAAATAGTTGTCCTGACTGAGCCAAAGGAGTTTGTGCTCATTTAGAGGCCTTCACCTAGTCTGACTGGAGCCTGTCTAGGTCAGAAAAGGATTGTCTTATTTTGTAAGATAATACCTACCATTTTTATCACCTGCCATTTCTCATCCTTTGACTTTGGTCAAAAGTTGACCTTTGACTGGTCAAATGTTGACCATTGACACTTTGACTTCTGTCCATGTGTCATGCACCTATTGGAGAGCTGGTGGGGGCCTTGTCCCCTGCTAGAACCTAGCAAGGAGGAGGGCACATGCCACCCTTGGCATGTGCCCAAGTTTGAGGTGCCCAGGAGTCCCTGTTGGATAGGGACTCCATCTCCTTTTTAGATTTCGATTAGACTTCTCCTAAGAACCAAGTTTGACTGGTCTTAGGTGCCATCTAAGGAGGAATCCAAGGGACTCTATTCCCACCAATCAGATTTAGATCTGATTTCACAAAGGGTTGTGATTGGTTGGGAAGAAGAGGAGTTGGATCACGCATAGTCTATAAATAAGACCCTGCGCCCAACTCAAAAAGCATCTGAGAATTCTCCACACCCCAAGGCTAGTTCTCTCCTCCTCCTCCATGCCAAGCCCATCTTCTCCCTCTCCTCTCCATGCCTAAAGTAGTTTGGGATCTTGGTTGGTGCAATCTAGATGAGAGAAAGGCGACAGAAAGCTAGAAGGCTGCACTGCTGCAAAGGACAACTGCTGATCCTCGAAAGGTGTTTTGAAGATCCTCCAGATCAGATCCAAATTTGATTTTTGGAGATGTGATAGAGAAGAAGAGGATCTCCAGATCCAGCCCAAGTAGATACTGGTAGAGGCCAGGCACTTGCGTGGCTAGATCCAGAACCTTCTGCTGCATACAGGATCATCAATGGATAATAGGATTACCCTACATCAAGATAAATTAAATATGATTTAATTTATTTACATTTTATTTTTATTATTAGAATAATAAAGATTAGATCTAAAATATCTTAGATCTAATTTAGATCAAAATTTTTTTAAAAAAAAATATATCTCTTGATTCGATCAGATCTGAACGAACCTGAAAAAATCAAGATTTTTCCTTCAACTGGTATCAAAGCCAAGGTTCTAAAGTGTTTAGATCTGATTTTAAATTTATTCTAATTAGAAAATATATGATTTTAAATATCACATGAGATGTGATCAGATCTAAAATCAAAAGAATTAAAAAAAAAATTAAAATTAAATGATTTAGATCTAAGATTAGAAAATATGCATGACTAGTTCTAAAATAGAATAGTTCTATAGAATAGTCTTGCATATTTTCAATTTAATTTGATTAAATCATATTTTAGATCAATTTATTTACTATATTTTAATATTATAATTATCATAATATCATCAAAAAAATAGTAAATAAAAAAAATTATTTAATTTTAAACATCATATGAGATATGATTGATGCATGTCTAGACTAGTTGTAGAATAGTTCTACATAGTTATTTAAGATTAGAGTTTATTTTGATAAGATCAATTTAAATCTAATTTTTTAGATTATTATGAGATAATTTAGATCTGAAAATATGCATGATTCGATACATGAGATGTATGCAAAATATGTTCATGATTAGATCTAATTTGTATATGAGATATATGATATAGATCTAAAACTATTTTGTAGTATTACATGTTCCTAATTAAGGCGTTCCTCTTGGCCGTCCGATCATAAGAATGAAGAAGAGTTTAAAGGCCCTCTCCTCCCATCCGATGGGGTGTTCTTATGATGTGTAGGGGTGCTGCGCATTCATCCTTAATCAGAAATCCAAAACTTACTTTCTGCAAAACCCTAGATCCTGAAACCCTAGGATTTATTATGCATATTTTGTTTATGAACCCTACTTAATTAAGAATTAAGATTATGGAAATATTAATTAGGTCTAAAATTAAGAATTTCAGATCTAAGACATATTCATAATACTGGGTTCGGGCTTGGGTAGCTCAATTAGGTCTAAGCGATTGATCAAATCGAATCAAGAGTTGGTTAGATGGGATCAACAATGCTTAAATTGACCAGCCTAATAGGATTAAGTCTGGGTCAAGATCGAGTCACGATCAAGCAAGACCTAATTAGGCTCAGAGGTTAGAGTCTGGATTGTAGGCTAACCTAATTGGTTCTGGCTCAACAATTTGGTGTCTAAGGTAAGTTTGGCACATACGACCGACTGATTTTTAATTGGGAGCTACTCGACCTGAATGCATTTTTGTACGAGTTAATGGCATATTCCTTCCACCGATCTCACTTACCTGGCCATATCTATTAACACAGTTCTGATTTGAGGTGGTCAATAATCCGAGCTAACCCATGCCACTAGGTTAGTCATAATTGTTATGACTATGATAAGTCTAGTTTAATGAGACCTGAATCAATTCTCCCTAAGAAAAGATTAAGTTTGAGGTCTTCCACCATTGTAGATGTGCGGGCCCTTCCCGGGGTTGATTGTTCTCGGCTGGATACAGTGGCTCAGTTGCACCTAGGAAGATGCAACCATGTCTATTAGACATTGGATGCTATGGGCTGGAGGATGCATTGGGCTTAATATTCTGGATACGGTGAGAGACTCAATTAGGAATCCAGTCTGTGCAAATGGTGTTGAAGGAAAATCCTGATTTTCTGGATCAGGTTCGTTTAGATCTGATCAGATCAAGAGATATATTTCAAAAAAATTTTTCTTTGATCCTAATAAGATCTGAGATATTTTAGATCTGATTATTATTATTTTAAAAATAAAATAAAATCTAGATAAATCAAATCAAATTTAATTCACCTTGATATGGGTAATCCTATTACCCGTTGATGATCCTGTATGCAGCAGAAGGTTCTAGATCTAGCCACGCAAGTGCCTATCCTCTATCGGTATCCACTCGGGTTGGATCTAGAGATCCTCTTCTTCTCTATTACATCTCCAAAAATTAGATTTGGATCTGATCTGGAGGATCTTCAAAACTCCTTTTGAAGATCTGCAGTCGTCCTTTTGCAGCAGCGCAGCCTTCTTAGCTTTTGAGTCGCCTTTCCTTTGATCTGAATCGCACCAAACCTAAGTCCAAAACTCTTTTGGACGTGGAGAGGAGAGGGAGAAGGTGAGTTATGGCATGGAGGAAGGAGGGGAGAGGCAGCCTTGGGGCATGGGAAATCTCTGATTCAATCATCTTTTTCTAGGATTAGGAGTTGGGCGCAGGGTCTTATTTATAGACTAAGCTTGTGATCCAACTCCTCTTCCTTCTCAACCAATCACAACCCTTTGTGAAATTCAGATCTAAATCTGATTGGTTGGAAAATAGAGACCCCTGGATTCCTCCTTAGAGGGCGCCTAAGACCAGTCAAACTGGATTCTTAGTAGAACTCTAATTGGAATCCTAAAGGGAGGTGGAGTCCTTGTCCAACAAGGACTCCTAGGCGCCTCCTACTTGGGCTCACGCCACCCTTGGCGTGCGCCCTTCTCCTTGCCAGGTTCTGGCAGGGGGACAGGCCCCCACCAGCTCTCCAATAGGTGCATGACATGTGGTCAAAAGTCAAAGTGTCAATGGTCAACGTTTGACCAGTCAAAGGTAGACTTTTGACCAAAGTCAAAGAACAAGAAATGGCAGGTGACCAAAAATGGCAGGTAATGTCTTACAAATAAGACAACCTTATTCTGACTTGGACAACCTCCAGTCAGACCATATGAAGGCCTCTGATTGAGCACAAACTCCTTTGGCTCAGTCAGGACAACTTATTTATGATAGTAAAAGAAGAACGTTAGGTTCAATCGAGTGCTAGCACGATTTCCTTGAACCTAATTGAATCTCATTCAGATCAATTGAACTAGATCAGTTCAATTGATGATCACCAGATTCAAACCCTTGTTTGTATCAGATCTAAAATATCTCAGATCTTATTAGGATCAAAGAAAAATTTTTTTGAAATATATCTCTTGATCTGATCAGATCTAAACGAACCTGATCCAGAAAATCAGGATTTTCCTTCAACACCATTTGCACAGACTGGATTCCTAATTGAGTCTCTCACCGTATCCAGAATATTAAGCCCAATGCATCCTCCAGCCCATAGCATCCAATGTCTAATAGACATGGTTGCATCTTCCTAGTGCAACTGAGCCACTGTATCCAACCGAGAACAATCCAACGCT
>QRFJ01001482.1:259707-276786 GCA_006176705.1 Cocos nucifera | reverse complement strand
TGATTATTATTATTTTTTAAAATAAAATAAAATTAGATAAATTAAATCAAATTTAATTTACCTTGATATGGGTAATCCTATTACCCGTTGATGATCCTGTATGCAGCGGAAGGTTCTGGATCTAGCCACGCAAGTGCCTGGCCTCTACCGGTATCCACTCAGGTTGGATCTGGAGATCCTCTTCTTCTCTATCACATCTCCAAAAATTAGATCTGGATCTGATCTGGAGGATCTTCAAAACTCCTTTTGAAGATCAGCAGTCGTCCTTTGCAGCAGTGCAGCCTTCTAGCTTTCAGTCGCCTTTCTTTGATCTGGATCGCACCAACCAAGAATCAAAACTCTTTTGGACGTGGAGAGGAGAGGGAGAAGGTGGGTTTGGCATGGAGGAAGAGGGAAGAGGCAGCCTTGGGGCATGAGAATTGTGATTCAATCATCATTTTCTTTGAGTTGGGCGTAGGGTCTTATTTATAGACTAAGCGTGATCCAACTCCTCTTCTTCCCAACCAATCACAACCCTTTGTGAAATCAGATCTAAATCTGATTGGTGGAAATAGAGTCCCCTGGATTCCTCCTTAGAGGGTGCCTAAGATCAGTCAAAGTTGGTTCTTAGGAGAACTCTAATTGGAATCCAAAAAGGAGATGGAGTCC
This sequence comes from Cocos nucifera, assembly GCA_006176705.1. NCBI lineage: Eukaryota > Viridiplantae > Streptophyta > Magnoliopsida > Arecales > Arecaceae > Cocos > Cocos nucifera. Next base: position 276,138 of record QRFJ01001482.1, on the reverse strand, counting down.
CTGTCCAACAGGACTCCTAGGCGCCTCCAACTTGGGCACACGCCAAGGGTGGCGTGCGCCCTCTTCCTTGCCTGGTTCTGGTAGGGGGACAGGCCCCCACCAGCTCTCCAATAGGTGCATGACATGTGGTCAAAAGTCAAAGTGTCAATGGTCAACATTTGACCAGTCAAAGGTAGACTTTTGACCAAAGTCAAAGAACAAGAAATGGCAGGTGACCAAAAATGGCAGGTAATGTCTTACAAAATAAGACAACCTTTTCTGACTTGGACAACCTCCAGTCAGACCATATGAAGGCCTCTGATTGAGCACAAACTCCTTTGGCTCAGTCAGGACAACTTATTTATGATAGCAAAAGAAGAACGTTAGGTTCAATCGAGTGCTAGCACGATTTTCTTGAACCTAATTGAATCTCATTCAGATCAATTGAACTAGATCAGTTCAATTGATGATCACCAGATTCAAACCCTTGTTTGTGTGACCCAGTTAGGTTCAGTTCTGTATGGTAATGGGATATGTCATGATCTCTATCATCGACATCATCGAAACTCCTTTCGATGGATCAGAACTCTTCTGATTCGAACAGCTAGAATGATCGATCATCTAAATCATTCTAATTGCTCCCAAAATCCACCAGTGACACCTAGCAGTATATGGTGGCAACCCATCAGAGCTGAATGCGAACCTCTTGGTGCAGCTACCTGTGTGATTAAGTTCTTCTATCTTGAGCCCCGATCAGATTAGGGTTAAGGTGAACTCGTCAAACCCTAGTTTCTGTCATATGATGTAATCATTCGATTCGAGTCCAATGTGAAAATCTAAATAGAAACTCTTTCTATTATTTCACTCTGCCATGGCCATGGACTTCTGGACTTGATTCTCATGATCATCATAGGGCTGCTCCTCTACCACCGAGGTAGATAGATTCCATCTTGATGCAATCCAGTTCCTACAATGAACATGCTATAGCCAACATACACCTCAGGGTTCCATATGGCTAGGAGACCGAGTAATGGTGTAGTCAAACTATAACACCCTCAAGGTGAACTGCCGATGCACCTCAGGTCAAAGAACCAGACACACTACTGCAGCATCGAGTCAGTCATTGACGAGAAGGTAGACTTCCTAATGACTACTCGAGGTGGTCACGCTCAGTGCCCTCGTTCTCTAACGAGTACCTGTACTCTCGCTCCGGTGTCTCCACACCGTAGACTCAAGACTCATCTACTAAAGAGAAGCGATTGTACACCAACCTTTCGGATCAATCACCATCCTCGTGATGATCCTATGGTCGGGAGCATTTTATGAGTTAATAATGATTATTCATGTCTTAAATTTTCAACTCTTGAAAATATGAATTATCATTACCATTAACTCAAAGGATGTATCACAGACACTAAATACACATATGTGATAGAAAATAACCCATTTTATTGATTATTAGTCAAAATTATAATTTTGCCCCTAGAAGTGTATTACAAGTGTCAGCCAATTCTGGCTTCTAGGGCACATATATCTAACAAATGTGGGTCTGACTTACTAAGAAGTCTTATTTGGATAGGTAATCGAATTAAGATCAGTTGGTCCCTGATTAGAAATCTTGCAAGAGTTTCATCATGACCTACAAAATATTGGGGTGATGAGCATGGGGGACCACCCACTAAAATCATTAATCGTAGAGATTTTTGCATCTCTACAAAGGAAGTGTAGGGATTCGAGAAAATAGTAGGAGCTAATTTGTTTAAAAATAAAATCCCTAAACAAATTGGTCAAGTCATAATTACAGTATCTAACTAGAATCTTTGACTTTCTGTAGGAAAATATCTGCGTCCAACCTATTAGCATGTATCCTGGACACATATAGACTGACCGAATCTAATTATAAAGATTGGCTCAGAAACTACAAAATTATTTTGGGTTTTAAGAAGTTAACACATGTATTGGACCAAGATCCTCCCATCTTTCCAGCCCATCCATCCACTGAACAGAGAGCATCTCTGGAGAAATGGATAGATGAGGATAATAAGGCTAGATATTACATGTTGGGCTCGATGTCTGATGAGCTCCAGTGCCAACATGAAGATATCATGACTGCTCGCCAAATATTGGCTCACCTGCAAGAGATGTTTGGTGAACAGAGTCGCACAGCCAAGTATCAAGTCACGAAATAACTTTTTAAGGCTAAGATACATGATGGGCAGTCAGTCCAAGAACACTATCTGATGATGATCAAGGACATGAAAAAGCTTGAGAAGCTCGATATGAAGTTAGACTTGGATCTGCAGAACGATATTATTCTACAATCCTTGACTGATGCATATGGGCAATTCATCATGAATTACCACATGCATAAACTTCAAAATTCCTTGGCCGAATTAATGAACATGCTGGTCACTGCTGAGCTTTCTATGAAAGGTTCTAAAGGCTCAGTTCTTGCTATGGAACGAACTTCTTTCAGAAAAAAATCTTATGGAAAGAAAAAGAAGTCTACGAAAAAGAAGAAGGTGGAAGGAGGAAAGAAGAAGAAGGCAAAACTGAAGAAAAAGGTCGATGTCAAAGAAAAGTATTTCCATTGCAACAGCGATGGCCATTGGAAGCGAAACTGCCCTACTTACCCGGCCATCCTGAAGAACAAGAAGGAAGATCCTTCTAGAGGTATGCTCGTTATTGAGTCTAACCTTATGGTTTCTTCTGCATCTAGTTGGGTGCTTGACTCTGGTTCTAGTGCTCATCTGTGTACTTCCATACAGGATCTTGAGGATAGTAGGAGGCTGAAAGATGGAGACATGATCCTACACATCGGTAATGGAGCAAGAGTTGCTATAGTGGCGGTCGGAACATATCCTCTTCGATTACCATCTGGTTTAGACTTAGTTTTGAAAGACTGTTATTATGTGCCTGTAGCTAGCAGGAATTTGATTTCTATTCCATGCTTAGCACTAGAAGGCTATGTGATTACCTTCTTTAAGGACCATCGTAACATTCTTTGTGAAAGAAATAAAATTACAAATAGTTTTCTTATTAACGGTCTTTATCAGCTACATATTGATGTACCTACTCTAACTATCGAGCAAAACATGAATGCCAAACGACCTAGGGATAGTCCAAATGATAGATATGTATGTCACCAGAGATTAGGTCATATAGCAGAAGATAGGATCAACAAATTGAAGAAAAATGAGCTATTGAGTCTGATGACTTTCGAGTCATATCCAACTTGTGAATCTTGTCTTCAAGGCAAAATGACTAAACTTCCTTTTGTAGGACATGGGGAAAGGGCCATAGATCTCCTTGCCCTAGTACATACTGATGTATGTAGCCCATTTGATGTGCCGGCTAGAGGCAATTTTGTCTACTTCATTACCTTTATCGATGATCTGTCTAGGTATGGGTATGTGTATCTTATGAGACACAAGTCTGAAGCTTTTGAAAAGTTCAAAGAATTCAGACATGAAATAGAAAAATAAACTAGAAAATCCATTAAGGTTCTTCGATCAGATCGAGGAGGTGAATACCTTAGCCAAAAATTCCTAGACTATCTCAAGGAAAATGGCATAGTCTCTCAATGGACTCCACCAGGAACACCTCAACTCAATGGGATTTCAGAATGGAGAAATCGGATCCTATTGGATATGGTTCGATCCATGATGAGCTTCACAGACCTTCCTGATTTTCTTTGGGGACATTCATTGTTAACTTCAATTTATCTACTGAATAGGGTTCCCTCTAAACCGTTCCTACCACACCGTATGAGATATGGCACGGTAAGAAACCAAGTCTGAGTCATCTCAGAATTTGGGGTTGTCCGGCTCATGTCAAAAGACAACAAGCGGACAAGTTAGAGTTTAGGTCCTTTAGAGCTCGATTCATAGGATATCCTAAAGAGTCATTAGGATACTATTTCTACATTCCAGAAGACCATAATGTGATTGTGAGTCGACATGCCATCTTTCTTGAAAAATAGTTTATTCAAGATAGCGGCATTGGAAAGCAGATTAAGCTTGATGAGAAAGTCTCACAAGTACAACGAGCTAAGGACCAATTGGAACCAAATCAGGTTGAGCCAATAAGAACACTACCTCCTCCACCTCGTAGATCGGAAAGAGTTTTTCGTCCCCCTGAAAGATACTTAGGTATTATTTCAGAGGAAGTAGAGAAAATGTTCCTCGTAGGTAATGGTGCTCATGGTGATGATCCCAAAACCTACAATGAGGCGATATCAGATATCGACTCCGAGAAATGGCTAGAGGCAATGCAGTCAGAAATTGACTCGATGCACTCAAACCAAGTCTGGACCTTGGTAGATCCACCAGAAGGTATAGTACCTATTGGGTGTAAATGGATCTTCAAGAGAAAAATTGGTGCAGATGGGAATGTGGAGACATTCAAGGCTAGACTAGTGGCAAAAGGTTATAGTCAATGCGAAGGCATTGACTATCAGGATACCTTTTCCCTAGTGGCTATGCTAAAATCCATCCGCACATTGCTTGCCATTGCAGCCTATTTCGATTATGAAATATGGCAAATGGACGTGAAAATGGCGTTCTTGAATGGACTATGGACGTGAAAATGGCATTCTTCCATCTTTTCCAACTTTCTCTTTAAATAATGAACTTTTTTTTCAAGTTTCTAACTATGGACCTCAGAGGGACGCCTTGAGGTAGTGGCTTAGCCTCAGCTGGAGATGACGGGTCATAGCTTTGATCACTAGAAGTATTCTAAATGACACACACCACAATACAAGTATAAAGAGAAGAAACATATTTTTATTGCTCAAAATAATTTGCATACATTGAAAGAAAAAAGAAATATAATTATCAAAAGTTTTCAACCTTGGGTGGTGTGGCGGCGATCGAGGTTGGTGCATTCTCCATGACATCAAGTTCGGGAATGGATCCAGGAGCCGCACTAGTAGGGTCGGGAACTTCGGGGGTGGGTTCAGTGGTAGGGCATATGACACCAGTGTTGGAGGGACCCACTTCTTCATCAGGCTCATCTATTAGAAGGTCGAGGTCCACATTCGAAAAGTTCTTTGCAACTTCCCTCATGCAGATCTCGAATCCCTCCAGCAAAGCCTCCCTAGCGAAGGCAATCTTGATATCCTCCATAGCCTTGGAGGACTTGAAGGCCTCGACAGCCCGCTCCTTCTTGGCACCGACTTTCTCTTCAATCTTCTTTCTCTTCTATTCCACAAGAGTCAGAGCCACCTTCAGCCCCACCGTTGCTTCTTCTTCCTTTCGCAATGCATTCAACTTCCATAAATTGAACCTCCGAGGCCTTCTTCAAACAATCGATCTCAGCCTGAACCTTTTCGATCTCTGCCTGAGCCTCTCCTAAAGGGCTCTGAAAGCCTCGGTCTGGCAGAGGTCCACTGCCTTTGAATGGGCAAACAAGTAGTGCCCCAACTGCAAAACAAAAGGAAACCAAGTCAGAACTTTAGAAGTACATTCTACATTTGATTAAGATCGGGAAGAATCAATTATCTCAAGGTAAATAGCGAAGGACTCATCGAATCTCTCCGCATTCTCCATCTAGATCATCTTGTCGATGATATGCGAAAGAATGCTACCCTCCATCAGAGATTGGATGACCTCCCAATCGTCCAAAGAATCTTGCCCCTAGCTAGAGCTCTTGCCGCTAGAGCGCCCAACATTTCTCCTAACCTTCTTGGCGATGGTATTTTTTTTCTTCTTTTTCTTCTTCTCCATAACCTCCCCTTGCACAGGAGGCGCAGGAGGCACAGTTGCATCAAGCACGGTTGGGCTCGATGCTGCCATATCGGGTTCTCGGATAGGCATGGCTTGGATCGGCATGGCCAGGGTTGGCTCTTCAGCACGAGCCTTCTTCAATGGTTCCCCGGTAGAACTACCTTTTCTTTTGAGAGACTTGATCTCTTTGGATAAGCAATTGCATTCTTCTAGAGTCATCTCTGCATCAAAAGTAGTTAAAGTTAGAAGAAAAATGATGCACGATCGACTAATTATGGAAGACTACCTACCAGATTAAGGAGGCTGAGACTAAGGTTAAATAAAGTTTGATCATCCAGAAGCCCAAAAATCAAAGGAGCTTGGTAGTTCTTTAGTCTGTTGGCCGAGTCCTAATCTTCTTTCTCAAGCCTGGGAGCTCGATAGGCCGAATCCCTAATATTCCCTCAAGAAGGAAGTCCTAATTCTAGGGAAGGACACAAAATAAAAAAAAAAAAAATTCATCTTCCAGTTATGAATAGAAGAAGGAGCTCCCTTAAGCAATCCCTTCTTACCAAACTGAAAAGAGACATACCATCAATCTTTGGTAGTAGGATGATGTTTAAAAATGAAGAAGCTGCGGAACAAAGAAATGGTAGGTCGAACATCAGTCATGATGCATAAGGAAAGGAATCCTATGACGAACCTAAATAAGTTCGGTACCATAGTGGCAAGGAAAATGTTCAAGAATTTAAATAGGTTTACCATGAAGGAAGGAATTGGTAAACGAAGTCCGACACAAAGGGTTTTGACATATAGGCATATATGACCTGGAAGAAGAGAGCAGGCTCGATCGCTAGGATCGAGAAGCTCGAGATCATATTTGGAAGGAATTCCAAATTGGACTCTACTCAAGGAAAGGTCATCATGCTGAAGTTGGTAGGGGATGGTGTCCAAAATAAAATAAGGTCAGGATACTTCTACAAGCTCGAGGTCCTTAAGAGATGAATCCATCAGGGTCAGATGAGCCAAAACCTCAGAATAGGTTGACCAAGATTCCTCACCAGACATATGGATCAAGTTAGGCTTGGAAAAACCATCCAAAATTTAAGAAAAGAAAAATTCAAGACTTCTTTGAAAGGACAAGGTGTAAAAGATGTAGGAATAATCAAAGGAGGGGTTTAGGAACTAACCTAATCGGATTGAGAGGAACAAATAAATGGCGAATACAATCAAAATCGAAGGGGAGAATGCTTGGGACCTGAGAATATGGTGGAGGAGGCTGGAACTCTTGAGCAGGAGGAAGATGAAAACCAGAGGAGGAGAGAGAGGGTCTCAGTTGAGATGAAACTCCGAAGGAAGAAGATAAGCTTAAATAGTCCGAAGAGCCCAAGGCAGTTATGATTATAGGTCTCCTCCAGTCGATCTCTAGTTGATGCATGTCCCACTCATCATGGTAGAGGACGAGCAATGGACGGAACCTTAATTGTACTATGCCTTGAGTAGAGTTTTGGTGGGAGTTTCGAAAAATTATCTTTTTGGGTCATCTCGTGTTGAAAAGATCTCAGCACTGGCATGAAAAAAGCCAAAACTTTTCATCCAACAAGTAAGGGAATCGAAAAAGAACTTCGACAGTCACCTTTTTCTTACTCCCTTCCTTCAAACTTCAAACTCAAGAGTGAGGGGACTATTATTGGGGTTAAACCCACTCCTACTAAAGTTTGGCCTGATCTCTAGTCCCAAGGTGGTCCCATGGTGGCCAATCTTTAACCCGCCGATCGATCTTCTAGGCTGTATGAGTAAACTATAGAGCCCGTAACACACTACAGACCTCGTCCAGACAAGTCTGGTGGCTGACCATGAAAGCAACTGAGTTCCTTTATTATTAGAGGCTGGCTCTAATCAAGCTTCTTTGGTGAACTTAAACAATGAGGAGAATCATCCAAGCAGCTGGCTGAATATTCAATTCCTGCATAACCTGGCTTGGCCAATCTTGAAGCTAGCAAAATCTCCATCTAACCAAACTTCCCTCAGGCCAAATTTCTTCATTACAGACTAGATCTCACGATAAGACCTGCAAATTAGCAGAGCTTCTTCCTAGACAAACTTCTATGCCCAACGGGGTTTAACAGATCTTGACTTCATAACATTTGGAATCTCATGCGTGCAGGACAAAGTTAATAGAAGGATCTTGTCTTCAAATTAGCCACTTGTAAGCCACCTTAAAACTCCCAGATGAACTCCCTCCAGTAGCCAAGAAGAGCTCCCTCCAGTCATCCATGGTGCTCCTTTCGATCGAACTCCCTCCAGTCGCCAAGCAAGGCTCCCTCCAATCGCCAACAGGGCTCTTTCTGGTCGAACTCTTTGCGGTCACTCAGAAGGACCCCGTCATCTATACAAATTCAACCCTTAAGCTTGGCATGAACCAATCTACATGCAAACGATCCCAGAGAAGTCTAAACTTCTCTAGAACTGTTATAATGCGAAGACCTTCACTACTGATAGATGCTCCATCTGAACTCCAGTCATTGATCTCTAATATACTAGCATGTCATGACAATGGACACCATCTTCCATAACAAACTCCACATGGCCCCAAATGCCATACTACCAGATGGTTACGACTTGTCACCATCAGTTTGTTACGAGCTCCACCTATATAAAAGATCCTCCAGATATATTTTCTCTTTAATCTCTAAACTCTACTCTAATTCTCTGAGTGCTCCATTTTTGTTGGTCAAAAAAGCTGACTTGATCGTTGGAGGGTTCTACCAGAGCCATCCTCCACTTCGGTCAGGACTTGTCTTGTAGGTTATCGATGGTAACCTCATCCTCTCCAGCTCCGAACTAGTTCTGACGTCAACCAAATTCTGCACCAACAACAACTTTTGAAAATAAGCTTGATAATTCTGAAAACTAGGACTGGAACAAGATTTCCAACCTAACATTCAAAAATTTCTCACTATTTTCAAACTTTTCTACTTACGTTCAATCCATGCAATGAATTGTATAAGACTATCGATATCTAATACCTAGATAGTAGAATCTCAAATAGAGAAATTTTAAGATATTATTATATAACATCCTTGATAAGCAACTCTTGCTCCTTTCTCTTGTTCAGCCTATTATGGTCAAGGGAAGCAAGATATTCAGAACAATACTTCTTCCTATGACCCTACTTCTAACATCCTTGATTTGGGTTAACCTTGGACATTTTATTTTTACTAGACTTAGAAGCTCCAGCACGAACCCTTTCATGCTACTAAACTAAATTCAATTTTTGATACTAATTATCGAAGTTAGATCCCATAAGTCATCACTATCTAACAATCAATGAAGCAATTAGGGTTTAGCCATAATCTGAAAAAAAAAGAATAATGACCTAATGTATATGAATTATTTTAAGCCTAGAGACTTGAACTTTAGCCTAAAGATTCTTCTACTATTTTATATGAATTGGTAGCCTCTACCTTCAATTCGAAGAATTACTTTAATTTCCTAGTAGGTACTAGAATCCACATAGATTGCATACCAGCCTGACTTTAGTCTGTCAATCCATGTACATCTACGGATAGGTTCTTTAATCAATTTTTCTTCAAATAACTTTTAGTAATTTAATTTTGCCTCAAAAATCTAATCAATAGGCTTCGACCTCCACTGCAAGGATCCGATTAGGTCCAACCATTAATATGACCATACTTGATGCATCTAACCAACGAATGACTAAGCCGAACTTTGGTTGGTCAACCTAACCACCATTAGAGAGACACTTCCAAGTTATCATATTATAAATAATAATTCCATTAGTCAATAAGCATCAGGCCTTTAGGTCTTCAATAATTATTAAGTTAATGGACCCATTATCATTCAACTTAATAGGAGGCTATGACTCAGTTATCCCCATAATTTTATCATTTTAAGAATCTAATAATTTTAGAGAATTTAAATTATTAGTAATTTAAGGATAGCTAAGACATTTTTGGATTCCAATTAGAGTTCTCCTAAGAACCAACTTTGACTAGTCTTTGTTAGTAATATATGTGCCCTAGAAGCCAGAATTGGCTGACACTTGTAATACACTTCTAGGGGCAAAATTATAATTTTGACTAAAATTAATAAAATGGGTTATTTTCTATCACATATGTGTATTTAGTGTCTGTGATACATCCTTTGAGTTAATGGTAATGATAATTCATATTTTCAAGAGTTGAAAATTTAAGACATGAATAATCATTATTAACTCATAAAATGCTCCCGACCATAGGATCATCACGAGGATGGTGATTGATCCGGAAGGTTGGTGTACAATCGCTTCTCTTTAGTAGATGAGTCTTGAGTCTACGATGTGGAGACACCGGAGCGAGAGTACAGGTACTCGTTAGAGAACGAGGGCACTGAGCGTGACCACCTCGAGTAGTCATTAGGGAAGTCTACCTTCTCGTCAATGACTGACTCGATGCTGCAGTAGTGTGTCTGGTTCTTTGACCTGAGATGCATCGGCAGTTCACCTTGAGGGTGTTATAGTTTGACTACACCATTACTCGGTCTCCTAGCCATATGGAACCCTGAGGTGTATGTTGGCTATAGCATGTTCATTGTAGGAACTGGATTGCATCAAGATGGAATCTATCTACCTCGGTGGTAGAGGAGCAGCCCTATGATGATCATGAGAATCAAGTCCAGAAAGCCCATGGCCATGGCAGAGTGAAATAATAGAAAGAGTTTCTATTTAGATTTTCACATTGGACTCGAATCGAATGATTACATCATATGACAGAGACTAGGGTTTGACGAGTTCACCTTAACCCTAATCTGATCGGGGCTCAAGATAGAAGAACTTAATCACACAGGTAGCTGCACCAAGAGGTTCGCATTCAGCTCTGATGGGTTGCCACCATATACTGCTAGGTGTCACTGGTGGATTTTGGGAGCAATTAGAATGATTTAGATGATCGATCATTCTAGCTGTTCGAATCAGAAGAGTTCTGATCCATCGAAAGGAGTTTCGATGATGTCGATGATAGAGATCATGACATATCCCATTACCATACAGAACTGAACCTAACTGGGTCACACAAACAAGGGTTTGAATCTGGTGATCATCAATTGAACTGATCTAGTTCAATTGATCTGAATGAGATTCAATTAGGTTCAAGGAAATCGTGCTAGCACTCGATTGAACCTAACGTTCTTCTTTTACTATCATAAATAAGTTGTCCTGACTGAGCCAAAGGAGTTTGTGCTCAATCAGAGGCCTTCATATGGTCTGACTGGAGGTTGTCCAAGTCAGAAAAGGTTGTCTTATTTTGTAAGACATTACCTGCCATTTTTGGTCACCTGCCATTTCTTGTTCTTTGACTTTGGTCAAAAGTCTACCTTGACTGGTCAAACGTTGACCATTGACCACTTTGACTTTTGACCACATGTCATGCACCTATTGGAGAGCTGGTGGGGGCCTGTCCCCCTGCCAGAACCTGGCAAGGAGAAGGGCGCACGCCAACCCTGGGTGGCGTGAGCCCAAGTTAGGAGGCGCCTAGGAGTCCTTGTTGGACAAGGACTCCATCTCCCTTTTTGGATTCCAATTAGAGTTCTACTAAGAATCCAAGTTTGACTGGTCTTAGGCACCCTCTAAGGAGGAATCCAGGGGTCTCTATTCCCACCAATCAGATTTAGATCTGATTTCACAAAGGGTTGTGATTGGTTGGGAGGAAGAGGAGTTGGATCACAAGCTTAGTCTATAAATAAGACCCTGCGCCCAACCTCAAAGAATGCAATTGAGATTTCCCACGCCCCAAGGCTGCCTCTCCCCTCCTTCTCCATGCCATAGTCTCTTCTCCCTTGCTCTCCACGTCCAAAAGTGTTTTGGATACTTGGTTGGTGCGATTCAGATCAAAGAAAGGCGATCAAAAGCAAGAAGGCTGCGCTGCTGCAAAAGGACGACTGCAGATCTTCTTGAAGAGATCAGATCCAGATCTGATTTTTGGAGGTGTGATAGAGAAGAAGAGGATCTCCAGATCCAACCCGAGTGGATACCGGTAGAGGCCAGGCGCTTGCGTGGCTAAGATCCAGAACCTTCCGCTGCAATCAGGATCATCAACAGGGTAATAGGATTACCCAAATCAGGTAAATTAAATTTGATTTAATTTATCTTATTTTATTTTATTTATTAAAATAATAAGAATCAGATCTGAAACATATCAAGATCTGATTGAGATCAAAGAAAAAAATTTTTGAAATATATCTCTTGATCTCTGATCAGATCTGAACGAACCTGGACCGGAAAAATCAGGATTTCCCTTCAACTGGTATCAGAGCCATGGTTCTAAAATTATTTAGATCTGATTTTAAATTTATTTTAATTAAAAAATAAGTGATTTTAGATGTCACATGAGATGTGATCAGATCTGAAATCAGAAAAAATTAAAATTAAATGATTTGGATCTAAGATTAGAAGATATGCATGACTAGTTCTAGAATAGAATAGTTCTATAGAATAGTTCTTGCATGTTTTGATTTAATCTGATTAAATCATATTTTAGATCTTTTATTTACTATTTTTTGATATTATAAGTGTTATAATAACATCTAAAAAATAGCAAATAAAAATTATTTAATTTTAAATATCATATGAGATATGATTGATGCATGTCTAGACTAGTTGTAGAATAGTTCTACATAATTGTCTAGATTAGAATTTATTTTGATTAGATCAATTTAAATCTAATTTTTTAGATTATTATGAGATAATTTAGATCTGAAAATATGCATGATTTGATACATGAGATGTATGCAAAATATGCCATGATTAGATCTAATTTGTATATGAGATATATGATATAGATCTAAAACTGTTTTGTAGTATTACATGTTCCTGATTAAGGCGTTCCTCTTGGCCGTCCGGTCATAAGAACGAAGAAGGGTTTAAAGGCCCTCTCTTCCCATTCGATGGGGTGTTCTTATGATGTGTAGGGGTGCTGCGTGTTCGTCCTTAATCAGAAACCCAAAACTTACTTTCTGCAAAACCCTAGATCCTGAAACCCTAGGATTTATTGTGCATATTTTGTTTATGAACCCTACTTAATTAAGAATTAAGTTTATGGAATATTAATTAGGTCTAAAATTGAGAATTTCAGATCTAAGACATATTCATAATACTGGGTTCGGGCTTGGGTAGCTCAATTAGGTCTAAGCGGTTGATCAAACCGAATCAAGAGTTGGTTAGATGGGATCAACAATGCTTAAATTGACCAGCCTAATAGGATTAAGTCTGGGTCAAGATCGAGTCACGATCAAGCAAGACCTAATTAGGCTCAGAGGTTAGAGTCTGGATTGTAGGCTAACCCAATTGGTTCTGACTCAACAATTTGGTGTCTAAGGTAAGTTTGGCACATACGACCGACTGGTTTTTAATTGGAAGCTACTCGACCTGAATGCGTTCTTGTACGAGTTAATGGCATATTCCTTCCACCGGTCTCACTTACCTGGCCATATCTGTTGACACAGTTCTGATCTGAGGTGGTCAATAATCCGAGCTAACCCATGCCACTAGGTTAGTCATAATTGTTATGACTAAGCCAAGTCTAGTTTAATGAGACCTGAATCAATTCTCCCTAAGAAAAGATTAAGTCTGAGGTCTTCCACCATTGTAGATGTGCGGGCCCTTCCCGGGGTTGATTGTTCTCGGCTGGATACAGTGGCTCAGTTGCACCGGGAAGATGCAACCATGTCTATTAGGCATTGGATGCTATGGGCTGGAGGATGAGTTGGGCTCAATATTTCGGATACGGTGAGAGACTCAATTAGGAACCCAGTCTATGCAAATGGTGGGTCTGACTTAACTAAGGAGTGGATCAATATTCCGGATACGGTGAGATTCATGAATTAGAGACCAAGTTTGGGTGCACCATGATTAGAGAATCATTGAACAAGAGTTGTTCACTCATTGGCTAACCCATCACCAATAACTGTTAGGTGAGGTGATGAGTCAGTTGGTGAGACCGCACCACCCACTAGAAATCATTAATCATGGAGATTTTTGCATCTCTACAGAGGGAGTGTAGGGATCCGAGAAAATAGTGGGAGCTAATTTGTTTAAAAATAAAATCCCTAAACAAATTGGTCAAGTCAAAATTACAGTATCTAACTAGAATCTTTGACTCTCTACAGGAAAAATGTCTGCGTCCAACCCATTGGCACGTATCCTGGACACACATAGACTGACTGGACCCAATTATAAAGATTGGCTCAGGAACTACAAAATTATTTTGGGTTCAGAGAAGTTAACCCATGTTTTGGACCAGGACCCTCCCACCTTACCAGCCTCGTCCATCCACTGAACAGAGAGCGTCTCTGGAAAAAATGGATTAGACGAAGATAATAAGGCCAGATATTACATGTTGGGCTCGATGTCTGATGAGCTCCAGCGCCAACATGAAGATATCGGGACTGCTCGCCAAATGTTGGCTCACCTGCAGGAGATGTTTGGTGAACAGAGTCGCGCAGCCAAATATCAAGTCACGAAATGACTTTTTAAGGCTAAGATGCGTGATGGGCAGTCAGTCCAAGATCACTGTCTGACAATGATCAAGGACATGGAAGAGCTTGAGAAGCTCGGTGTGAAGTTGGACTTGGATCTGCAGAACGATATTATTCTGCAATCCTTGACTGATGCATATGGGCAATTCATCATGAATTACCACATGCATAAACTTCAAAATTCCTTGGCCGAATTAATGAATATGCTGGTTACCGCTGAGCTTTCTATGAAAGGTTCTAAAGGCTCAGTTCTTGCTATGGAACGGACTTCTTCCAAAAGAAAGTCTTATGGAAAGAAAAAGAAGTCTGTGAAAAAGCAAAAGGTGGAAGGATCAAAGAAGAAGAAGGCAGAAGCCGAAGAAGAAAGGCCGATGGCAAAGGAAAGTGTTTCCATTGCAACAGCGACGGCCATTGGAAGCGGAACTGCCCTACTTACCTGGCCACCCTGAAGAACAAGAAGGAAGGTCCTTCTGGAGGTATGCTCGTTATTGAGTCTAACCTTACGGTTTCTTCTGCATCCAGTTGGGTGCTTGACTCTGGTTCTAGTGCTCATCTGTGCACTTCTATGCAGGGTCTTGAGGATAGCAGGAGGCTGAGGGATGGAGACATGATCCTACGCATCGGTAATGGAGCAAGAGTTGCTGCAGTAGCCGTGGGAACATACCCTCTTCGATTACCATCTGGTTTAGACTTAGTTTTGAAAGACTGTTATTATGTGCCTGCAGCTAGCAGGAATTTGATTTCTGTTTCATGCTTAGCACAAGAAGGTTATGTGATCACCTTCTTTAAGGACCATTGTAACATTCTTTATGAAAGAAATAAAATTGCAAATGGTTTCCTTATTAATGGTCTTTATCAGCTACATATTGATGTACCTATTTCTAACTATCGAGCAAAACGTGAATGCCAAACGACCTAGGGATAGTCCAAACGACAGATATCTATGGCACCTGAGATTAGGTCATATAGCAGAAGATAGGATCAACAAATTGGAGAAAAATGGGCTATTGAGTCCATTGACTTTTGAGTCATATCCAACTTGTGAATCTTGTCTTCAAGGCAAAATGACTAAACTCCCTTTTGTTGGACATGGGGAGAGGGCCACAGATCTCCTTGCCCTAGTACATACTGATGTGTGCGGCCCATTTGATGTGCCGGCTAGAGGCAATTTTGTCTACTTCATTACCTTTACCGATGATCTGTCTAGGTATGGGTATGTGTATCTTATGAGACACAAGTCTGAAGCTTTTGAAAAGTTCAAAGAATTCAGACATGAAGTAGAAAAACAAACTGGAAAAACCCATTAAGGTTCTTCGATCAGATCGAGGAGGTGAATACCTTAGCCGGGAATTCCTAGACTATCTTAAGGAAAATGGCATAGTCTCTCAATGGACTCCACCAGGAACACCTCAACTCAACGGGGTTTCAGAATGGAGAAATCGGACTCTATTGGATATGGTTCGATCCATGATGAGCTTCACAGACCTCCCTGATTTTCTTTGGGGACATTCATTGTTAACTTCAATTTATTCTACTGAATAGGGTTCCCTCTAAAACCGTTCCTACCACACCGTATGAGATATGGCACGGTAAGAAACCAAGTCTGAGTCATCTCAGAATTTGGGGTTGTCCGGCTCATGTCAAAAGACAACAAGCGGACAAGTTAGAGTTTAGGTCCTTTAGAGCTCGATTCATAGGATATCCTAAAGAGTCATTAGGATACTATTTCTACATTCCAGAAGACCACAATGTGATTGTGAGTCGACATGCCATCTTTCTTGAAAAATAGTTTATTCAAGATAGCGGCATTGGAAAGCAGATTAAGCTTGATGAGAAAGTCTCACAAGCAGAACGAGCTAAGGACCAAGTGGAACCAAATCAGGTTGAGCCAATAAGAACACTACCTCCTCCACCTCGTAGATCGGAAAGAGTTTTCCGTCCCCCTGAAAGATACTTAGGTATTATTTCAGAGGAAGTAGAGGAAAATGTTCCTCATAGGTAATGGTGCTCATGGTGATGATCCCAAAACCTACAACGAGGCGATATCAGATATCGACTCCGAGAAATGGCTTAGAGGCAATGCAGTCAGAAATTGACTCGATGCACTCAAACCAAGTCTGGACCTTGGTAGATCCACCAGAAGGTATAGTACCTATTGGGTGTAAATGGATCTTCAAGAGAAAGATTGGTGCAGATGGGAATGTGGAGACATTCA
>QRFJ01001482.1:124874-258707 GCA_006176705.1 Cocos nucifera | reverse complement strand
TGAGGTGATGAGTCAGTTGGTGAGACCGCACCACCCATTAGAAATCATTAATCATGGAGATTTTTGCATCTCTATAGAGGGAGTGTAGGGATCCGAGAAACTAGTGGGAGCTAATTTGTTTAAAAATAAAATTTCTAAACAAATTGATCAAATCATAATTACAATATCTAACTAGAATCTTTGACTCTCTATAGAAAAATATCTGCGTCCAACCCATTGGCATGTATCGTGGACACACATAGACTGACCGGAACCCAATTATAAAGATTGGCTCAAGAACTACAAAATCATTTTGGATTCTGAGAAGTTAACCCATGTATTGGATCAGGACCCTCCCACCTTACCAGCTCCGTCCATCCACTGAATAGAGAGCATCTCTGAAAAAATGGATAGACGAAGATAATAAGGCCAGATATTACATGTTGGGCTCGATGTCTGATGAGCTCCAGTGCCAACATGAAGATATCGGGACTGCTCGCCAAATGTTGGCTCACCTGCAGGAGATGTTTGGTGAACAGAGTCGCGCAGCCAAGTATCAAGTCACGAAATGACTTTTTAAGGCTAAGATGCATGATGGGCAGTCAGTCCAAGATCACTGTCTGATGATGATCAAGGACATGGAAGAGCTTGAGAAGCTCGGTGTGAAGTTAGACTTGGATCTGCAGAATGATATTATTCTGCAATCCTTGACTGATGCATATGGGCAATTCATCATGAATTACCACATGCATAAACTTCAAAATTTCTTGGCCGAATTAATGAATATGCTGGTCACCGCTGAGCTTTCTATGAAAGGTTCTAAAGGCTCAGTTCTTGCTATGGAAACGGACTTCTTCCAAAAGAAAGTCTTATGGAAAGAAAAAAAAGTCTGTGAAAAAGCAGAAGGTGGAAGGAGGAAAGAAGAAGAAGGCAGAGCCGAAGATGAAAGCCGCTGTCCAAAGGAAAAGTGTTTCCATTGCAACAGCGACGGCCATTGGAAGCGAAACTGCCCTACTTACCTGGCCACCCTGAAGAACAAGAAGGAAGGTCCTTCTGGAGGTATGCTCGTTATTGAGTCTAACCTTACGATTTCTTCTGCATCCAGTTGGGTGCTTGACTCTGGTTCTAGTGCTCATCTGTGCACTTCCATGCAGGGTCTTGAGGATAGCAGGAGGCTGAGGGATGGAGACATGATCCTACGCATCGGTAATGGAGCAAGAGTTGCTGCAGTGGCAGTGGGAACATACCCTCTTCGATTACCATCTGGTTTAGACTTAGTTTTGAAAGACTGTTATTATGTGCCTGCAGCTAGCAGGAATTTGATTTCTGTTTCATGCTTAGCACTAGAAGGCTATGTGATTACCTTCTTTAAGGACCATTGTAACATTCTTTATGAAAGAAATAAAATTGCAAATGGTTTTCTTATTAATGATCTTTATCAGCTACATATTGATGTACCTATTCTAACTATCGAGCAAAACGTGAATGCCAAATGACCTAGGGATAGTTCCAAACGACAGATATCTATGGCACCTGAGATTAGGTCATATAGCAGAAGATAGGATCAACAAATTGGAGAAAAATGGGCTATTGAGTCCATTGACTTTTGAGTCATATCCAACTTGTGAATCTTGTCTTCCAAGGCAAAATGACTAAACTCCCTTTTGTAGGACATGGGGAGAGGGCCACAGATCTCCTTGCCCTAGTACATACTGATGTGTGCGGCCCATTTGATGTGCCGGCTAGAGGCAATTTTGTCTACTTCATTACCTTTACCGATGATCTGTCTAGGTATGGGTATGTGTATCTTATGAGACACAAGTCTGAAGCTTTTGAAAAGTTCAAAGAATTCAGACATGAAGTAGAAAAATAAACTGAAAAACCCATTAAGGTTCTTCGATCAGATCGAGGAGGTGAATACCTTAGCCGAAAATTTCTAGACTATCTCAAGGAAAAATGGCATAGTCTCTCAATGGACTCCACCAGGAACACCTCAACTCAACGGGATTTCAGAATGGAGAAATCGGACTCTATTGGATATGGTTCGATCCATGATGAGCTTCACAGACCTCCCTGATTTTCTTTGGGGACATTCATTGTTAACTTCAATTTATCTACTGAATAGGGTTCCCTCTAAAACCGTTCCTACCACACCGTATGAGATATGGCATGGTAAGAAACCAAGTCTGAGTCATCTCAGAATTTGGGGTTGTCCGGCTCATGTCAAAAGACAACAAGCGGACAAGTTAGAGTTTAGGTCCTTTAGAGCTCGATTCATAGGATATCCTAAAGAGTCATTAGGATACTATTTCTACATTCCAGAAGACCACAATGTGATTGTGAGTCGACATGCCATCTTTCTTGAAAAATAGTTTATTCAAGATAGCGGCATTGGAAAGCAGATTAAGCTTGATGAGAAAGTCTCACAAGTACAACGAGCTAAGGACCAATTGGAACCAAATCAGGTTGAGCCAATAAGAACACTACCTCCTCCACCTCGTAGATCGGAAAGAGTTTTCCATCCCCCTGAAAGATACTTAGGTATTATTTCAGAGGAAGTAGAGGAAAATGTTCCTCGTAGGTAATGGTGCTCATGGTGATGATCCCAAAACCTACAACGAGGCGATATCAGATATCGACTCCGAGAAATGGCTAGAGGCAATGCAGTCAGAAATTGACTCGATGCACTCAAACCAAGTCTGGACCTTGGTAGATCCACCAGAAGGTATAGTACCTATTGGGTGTAAATGGATCTTCAAGAGAAAGATTGGTGCAGATGGGAAATGTGGAGACATTCAAGGCTAGACTAGTGGCAAAAGGTTATAGTCAACGCGAAGGCATTGACTATCAGGATACCTTTTCTCTAGTGGCTATGCTAAAATCCATCCGCACATTGCTTGCCATTGCAGCCTATTTCGATTATGAAATATGGCAAATGGACGTGAAAATGGCATTCTTAAATGGATATCTTGAGGAAGATATCTATATGGAACAGCCGCTAGGTTTCACATCCAGTGATACTGATCACAAGGTTTGCAAGCTGCAAAGGTCCATATATGGACTTAAGCAAGCATCTCGGAGCTGGAACACTCATTTCAATGATGTGATCAAAACGTTTGGTTTCATCAAAAATGAAGAGGAACCATGTGTCTTCAAAAAGGTCAGTGGGAGCGCTGTTGTCTTCCTCGTATTGTACGTGGATGACATCCTCCTTATTGGGAATGATATTCCCATGTTGACAACAGTCAAATTATGGTTGTCCAAGAAATTCTCCATGAAAGAACCTAGGTGAAGCATCCTTTATTCTAGGAATTAAGGTCTATAGGGATAGACCGAATAGGATGCTAGGACTTTCACAGAAGATGTACATAGAGGAAGTACTAAAGAGGTTTAGTATGGAAAACTCTAAGAGGGGATTAATATCCTTCAGACATGGTATTCATCTTTCCAAGAAGATGTGCCCTAGCACACCTGAGGAAATAGAATGCATGAGCAAGATCCCTTATGCTTCTGCAATAGGGAGCCTCATGTATGCCATGCTATGTACACGACCTGATATAGCCCATGCTGTGAGTGTCACAAGCAGATATCAGTCAAATCTAGGTGAAGAACACTTGGACTTCTGTGAAATGTATCCTTAAGTACTTGAGAAGAACTAAGGATATGATGTTGGTCTTTGGTAACGGAGAACTCCAAGTCCAAGGATACACAGACTCGAATTTCATGTCCGATGTAGATGATCGAAAGTCGACATCTAGGAGTCTATTTGTGTGCAATGGTGGTGCTGTCAGCTGGAAGAGTTCCAAGTAAATCGTGATAGCAGATTCCACCATGGAAGCAGAATATATCGCTGCATCAGAGGCTATGAAGGAAGCATTCTGGTATAAGAAGTTTGCTGCAGAAATTGGAGTAATGCCATCAGATGCCATTCCTCTATACTGCGACAACAATGGTGCCATAGCCCTTGCTAAGGAGCTGAGGTCTCACCAGAAATCCAAGCACATTGAGCGGCGATACCACTCATCCACGATTACCTCGAAGAAGGGTTACGTCAAGGTCAAGAGAAGTCGACTCCACAGATAATGTGGCAGACCCAGCTTACAAAGCCGTTGGGCCAGCAGAAGATCGAAGCCCACCTTGAGAAGATGGGACTTAGACTTGTAGCCAATTGGCTTTAGGACAAGTGGGAGATTGTTAGATATATGTGCCCTAGAAGCCAGAATTGGCTGACACTTGTAATACACTTCTAGGGGCAAAATTATAATTTTGACTAAAAGAAATAAAATGGGTTATTTTCTATCACATATGTGTATTTAGTGTCTGTGATACATCCTTTGAGTTAATGGTAATGATAATTCATATTTTCAAGAGTTGAAAATTTAAGACATGAATAATCATTATTAACTCATAAAATGCTCCCGACCATAGGATCATCACGAGGATGGTGATTGATCCAAAAGGTTGGTGTACAATCGCTTCTCTTTAGTAGATGAAGTCTTGAGTCTACGGTGTGGAGACATCGGAGCGAGAGTACAGGTACTCGTTAGAGAATGAGGGCACTGAGCGTGACCACCTCGAGTAGTCATTAGGAAGTCTACCTTCTCGTCAATGACTGACTCGATGCTGCAGTGGTGTGTCTGGTTCTTTGACCTGAGATGCATCGGCAGTTCACCTTGAGGGTGTTATAGTTTGACTACACCATAACTCGGTCTCCTAGCCATACGGAACCCTGAGGTGTATGTTGGCTATAGCATGTTCATTGTAGGAACTGGATTGCATCAAGATGGAATCTATCTACCTCGGTGGTAGAGGAGCAGCCCTATGATGATCATGAGAATCAAGTCCAGAAGTCCCATGGCCATGGCAGAGTGAAATAATAGAAAGAGTTTCTATTTAGGTTTTCACATTGGACTTGAATCGAATGATTACATCATATGATAGAGACTAGGGTTTGACGAGTTCACCTTAACCCTAATCTGATCGGGGCTCAAGATAGAAGAACTTAATCACACAGGTAGCTGCACCAAGAGGTTCGCATTCAGCTCTGATGGGTTGCCACCATATACTGCTAGGTGTCACTGGTGGATTTTGGGAGCAATTAGAATGATTTAGATGATCGATCATTCTAGCTGTTCGAATCAGAAGAGTTCTGATCCATCGAAAGGAGTTTCGATGATGTCGATGATAGAGATCATGACATATCCCATTACCATATAGAACTGAACCTAACTGGGTCACACAAACAAGGGTTTGAATCTGGTGATCATCAATTGAACTAATCCAGTTCAATTGATCTGAATGAGATTCAATTAGGTTCAAGGAAAATCGTGCTAGCACTCGATTGAACCTAACGTTCTTCTTTTACTATCATAAATAGTTGTCCTGACTGAGCCAAAGGAGTTTGTGCTCATTCAGAGGCCTTCACTTGGTCTAGACTGGAGCCTGTCCAGGTCAAAAAAGGGTTGTCTTATTTTGTAAGATAATACCTACCATTTTTGGTCACCTGCCATTTCTCGTCCTTTGACTTTGGTCAAAAGTTGACCTTTGACTGGTCAAACATTGACCATTGACACTTTGACTTTTGTCCATATGTCACGCACCAATTGTAGAGCTGGTGGGGGCCTATTCTCCTGCCAGAACCTGGCAAGGAGGAGGGCGCACGCCACCCTTGGCATGGGCCCAAGCTGGAGGCGCCCAGGAGTCCCTGTTGGACAGGGACTCCATCTTCTTTTTGGATTCCAATTAGAGTTCTCCTAAGAACCAAGTTTGACTGGTCTTAGGCCCCATCTAAGGAGGAATCCAAGGGACTCTATTCCCACCAATCAGATTTAGATCTGATTTCACAAAGGGTTGTGATTGGTTGGGAAGAAGAGGAGTTGGATCACGCTTAGTCTATAAATAAGACCCTACGCCCAACTCAAAGAGCAATTGAGATTTTCATGCCCCAAGGCTGCCTCTCCTCTCCTCCTCCATGCCAAAGCATCTTCTCCCTCTCCTTTCCACATCCAAAAATATTTTGGATTCTTGGTTGGTGCAATCCAGAAGAGAGAAAGACGACTGAAAGCTAGAAGGCTGCGCTACAGTAAAGGACAACTACTGATCTTCAAAAAGAGTTTTGAAGATCCTCCAGATCAAATTCAGATCTGATTTTTGGAGACGTGATAGAGAAGAAGAGGATCTCCAAATCCAGCCTGAGTGGATACCGATAGAGGCCAGGCACTTGCATGGCTAGATCCAGAACCTTCCGCTGCTTATAAGATCATCAATGGGTAATAGGATTACCCACTTCGAGGTAAATTAAATTTAATTTAATTTATCTAAATTTATTTTAATTACTAAAATAATAAGAATCAGATCTAAAATATTCTAGATCTGATCTGGATCAAAGAAATTTTTTTTTAAAATATATCTCTTGATCCGATCAGATCTAAATGAACCTGATCCAAGATTAGGATTTTCTTTTAGTAAGCGGGCTACTAATTAAAAACCACCGGTCTGAAAATGCCAAACTTAACTTAAACACCAATCAATTTATCAGTTTTGATTTAATCAGCCTAAGGACTCGAGCTCAACCATTGAGCTACAATTAGCATCCATTTATTAAATGTATGAACTTTGATTAACTATAACAATTGAATTGATCTATAGAAAAGAAATAACATAATTCTAATTAACTATTAATTAGGTTTGATCAATTTCTTAACTTAGTCCATATTTAATCTAACCCTAGGTCTAACCCAATTAATGACCTAATCAATGCTAACCCATTATATTTTAACCCTTATTTTATGAAATTATTTTAGGATCTTTAAATCATAAATCTAGATCCTAAATAATCATTTAATTCTTAATTAAGTTCAAGGCTTATGGGTTGGGATTCGAAACCTCAGAACTAGTTTTTAATTTTAACTTTTAAAATATTTTTAAGTATAAATAATTTACATTGAATCAAATTTAATTCATGATTTTAGATCTGATTTATTTAATTATTTAGATCATGTCCTAGGATTTTGAATCTAGGATTTTATAGAAAGTAAATTTTTAATTTAAATTTTATAAAATAAATATATCAAATATATAAATTTTAGATTCAAAAAATAAAGCTACATATCAACATATGCAACTAGAGGATGTAGATCAAAATATGAAACACATCATATGGATCTCATCTAAATGATCAAAACCAAATCATAAATCATTTAATTTTAGATTTAAAATATAAAATAAATTATAAATTATTTTAGATCTTATCTAACATATTTATGATTTAGGTTATTCAGGTTAGCACATACTAGGACAACCTCTCAACTATAGGGATAAACTTTACAGTAGGACAACCTTATAATCAGTATGTGTGGTTCGATATTATTTAGATCTAATCTAAATAACCAAAAAAAGATCTAACATCTATTTATTTTAGATTTAAAATTAAAAAAATAAATCATAAAATTTTTTAGATCACATCTAATTTATTCACGATTCAAAAATTCAGATCAGCAAATACTAGGATAACCTTTTCATTGTAAGGGGTTAACTTTATAATAGGATAATCTTATGTCAGTATGTGCGATCTTTAATTTTTATTTTAAGATTTATTTTAAAGCATGCATGATCATATTATAAAAGAAACTAGATGCTCCGATACCACTATTGGAAAACATGTAGGATTTTATGCTTGTATTTCAGAACTTTTTTGAAATCTGATGTAGTGGAAAATGTAGATTAAACTATTTAATCTACTAATGCATGTGATCTAATCACTAAATCCTACATCTAGGACCTATGACATATCATGATACAAGTATAAATCTAAAAAATAAATTAGGTTGGTAGTGATCATATCAATACCATAAATCAATAACTATTCTAGAAACTCTAGATCATATCTAGGTCAAATAAGAGATCGAATCTCTCACCTTCGTGGAGGTTGAGAACACTGTAGTTAAATCCCATTATTGTCCTTGTTGCATGGAGCTGCATAGTGTGTCTGGCCTCTACAGGTTGTCCATACGAGATCGTCACTCTGATCAGAGGTTCGATGAACGAAGATCTGCTTGATGTGCTAGCTTCTCGTGGATCCCTCCTAATAGTTGACCTAAAAAGATTTCTTCAGATCTATTAGACCCTCTAAGAGATGAAGAATAAGGAGGATGAAGAAAG
Source organism: Cocos nucifera (assembly GCA_006176705.1). Classification (NCBI taxonomy): domain Eukaryota; kingdom Viridiplantae; phylum Streptophyta; class Magnoliopsida; order Arecales; family Arecaceae; genus Cocos; species Cocos nucifera. The sequence continues at coordinate 250,568 of QRFJ01001482.1, read as the reverse complement.
AGAAACAACTTTTGGATCTTCCAAAAATAAAAAATAAAAGATTTAAGAAAAAGCCCTAAGAGAAGATACATCTTCTTTTTTAGGACATCAATGGTACATCTTCTTTTTTAGGTCATCAACCATTGATGTCCTAAATAGACCTCCACGCTTAGATAAGAAGAGACCTTCTCCTTTAAAATTTTCGTGCTCCATGGCTTTCTCTCTCTCTAATTTTTCTAATAGAAAAATCTCATAAAAATATGGAGAAGAAAGGTTATCAAAGAAACCCTAAGAGAAGACTTTCTTCTCTTCTTCTTCACTCATCAAGACATGATCAAATCATGTCTAGAAGAAGCCTCAATGCCCCAACTATTGGAGCGCCCATCCACCCATGCCCCATGACCCTTTCTTTTAGATCTTTCCCATGAAAATACTCTCAAAATATGGAGAATAAAGATATCTAGAGGAAACCCTAAAGAGATGACCTTCTTCTCTTACATTGTTCTCATCAGGACATGAACCTTTCATGTCATAATGAAATCCTTTTTCTCCAAGGTTGTAGGCACCTCAAACCATCCACACCCTCTCTCTTTTTCTCTCAGATATTAGCATGGAATCATAGGGATTTTTCATGCATAAAAACTCTTTGAAGGAGGTGGCCCAAACAAATAAGGAAGACCAGGTCAAATCCTTAACTTTTAGGTATTAAAAGAGGAGTTTTAGGGGGGCATCCAACTCTTGGACACTACCCCCTAACAAAATGGCATGAGCACCTATATTCCCATAAACAAAACCTAGAAAGAAAGGGCAAACAAAAATTATATGATGTTGGAAAATGTGTCCTAAAGCCAATCATCTAAGTAGTAGATGATTGAAATTAGTATATAAATTATCTAATAATAATAATAATTTGGCTGTTTCATCATAAAAGTTCTATCTTTCTTAAATGAACTCCTAAATTATGATGAAGTCCTTAGAACCATAATCAATCGATAAAGGAGGATTTATCAGATGGTTCTTAAATTGTTCACGATCAAATGATAAGTTATTAACAAGGAAGATAACTTATCGAGTGTAGGTCGTTGTATGCCATATGCATTGATTATCCTCATAACCAAGTAGTGTGGAGACACTGGTATGGCATCCAGGTGAGATGTAGGAGTACATCTACACTGAACGTGATCAATGTAGCACTCTACTATCAAGAATAGCTAGCTAAGGCCAATGGATATAAGTGTCCCTCCGATCTGAGATCGCCATGGTGACTTATGAGCAACTCACTGTACTTTGGTGCTGGATTGTCTGTATTTCTAATATAGATAATAAAAGATTTTTGGATATAGTCAAGTACTTGTAGAGTCGGTGTGTGAGTCAAGATGGAATTGACCACTCCTAATTAACTTCAGGAAGAGAATGGCTCGCTGTGTTTCAATTTAGCAAAACCTAGGCCTAGGTAATCCTCGTGAGGTGTCACAAAATTTGCAAAATTTTGAGACACAATAGAAATAACTTGTATGAGTATTTGACAGCATACTCAAAGTCATCTTGAGCATTATTGGTCATAGGGATGAATTATATGGTAACCATGGGCCAGGGTTCTAAGAATGTTACTTTGCATACATTCGACCTATCCGGATGTCGAAAATCATTGCTAGATGGTAATTTTGATTGGTACAGAAATTGATTTCTATACTACCGACTTAGGTTTGAACCTATGGGGTCACACACATTAGAGCTTATAAGCTGATCGAATGGTTAATCGATGATTGAAAATCATTTCGAGGTCAAACATTCAATGCGATTGATGTTTGACCTAATGCAAGTATTGCAGGAGAATCGATTAGCAATTGAATTATTAATTAGCTTAATTTGATTGAGCAATCGAGCTAAGATCAAGTCTAATTGAATTAGATTCAATTAAAATTAATTTAGACTTAATTGGATTAAGTCTAGTTGGTTTATTGGATAAGCCAATAGCAAGAAAAAATCAATTCCTAGTTGGACTAGGATTTAAGTGCATCTAATTCCAAATTGACTTTAGATTTAAATTAAAATTAAATGTGATTTAATTTGATTTAATTGGGCTCATAATTAGACAAGGATCATTTTTAATTGGATGCATTTAATCTGATTTAAATATGAATTAAACTGGGCTTTGACCTAGTCAAATAGGAGAAGTCCCAATTAGACTGGGACTCTCTCCCTTTCCTTGTGCCAACAGTAGCTCACACCCCACTTTTAAATTTCAGATTTTTCTATGTATTCCCACGCCCAAGAAGGCCTTCCATGCCTAATATCAGATTATTTGGGAGTTTGTTTTGACTTGATCAAAATAAGAAAGATTTGGGATTTCTTTCTTTCTTGCAAGAGTCCCCTTTTGACCAAACTCCTTTCTCCCTTGTGCGCCACCTCTACCCCCACCCTCCTTTTGATTTCCACCCTTTCTCCCTTTCTTTTGGGTGTTGGTTTTCTATTTCACATGTCAAAAATCAAGGAAGGGGGGTCCAATAGTTGGATGCCCCATACAAGTCCTCCTTTGATTAGGTTTTGACCTAGTCTTGCAATAAAAGGTGGACGCCTCTTATAAGATAGTTTTAGGATGTGAAACATTCTAAAAAATTTATGAAAAATTAGAGGAGAAGGAGGAGAAGGTGTGGAGGATTTGTGGTGCCAAGATTCTTGGAGAAGAGCCCTCAATTAAGACATCAAAGGTTGATGTCTTGAAGAGACAAGGTAAGAGAAGATTTTCTCTTACATTTTTCTTTTATGTTTCTCTCTTCTTATTTTATTTATGATTTTTATATGATAAAAATTTGAGAGAGAGAGAGAGAGAGAGAGGAAGGGATTGAGGAAAGATGGTGCTAAGATCCTTAGAGAAAATGTCTTCATCTGGATATCAATCGTTGATGTCATGAAGGCACAAAGGTAAGAGAAGATTATCTTCTCTTTATTTTTTTTTAAGTATCTTCTTCTTCATTATTTTATATGATTTTTGTATGATAAATATCTGAGAGAGAGAGAGGAAGAGGGCATAGAATCTATGCTCCAAGGTGTTGGGGCATGGTGATTCTTTTTGGACATGATCTAATCATGTTCTGATGCGAGAAGAAGAAGAGAAGAAGGTCTTCTCTTAGGGTTTCCTTGAGAGCCCTTCTTCTCAATTTTATTTATGATATTTTTATGAGAAAAATCTAGGGTGTGATATCTAGAAAATTAGGAAAAAATTCAGAGGAGAAGGTCTCCTTTGAACCTAGCATAATAGATGTTTTCAGGACATCAACCGTTGACGTCCTAAAGGAGAAGATTTATCTTCTCCTAGGGTTTTTTTCATATATCTTTTTATTTTTGTTTTATTGGAGATCCAAGGGTTGGATTCCTCCCTCATTCCTCCTCATGTTATTCATCTCTTGGATTATCCAAGAGATCCGAAGAACATGTATTTGATTAACCATCAAGAGGGATCCGTGAGAAGCTAGCACTTCGAGCGAATCTTCGTTTGGCGAACCTTCGATCTATGTTGCACGTTCGTGTGGATCATCTATAGAGGTCGGATGCTTGTGTGGCTCCAAAGGCAACAATGGATTCAACCATGGAGTTTTCAACTCATGCAAAGATAAGAGATCTGATCTCTTGGTGACCTAGATGCGATCTAGGATTAGATCTAGAATTATTTTAGATCTAGGTATTGATGTGATCAATACCACACATGATTAATTTAATTTTAGATTTATATTTGCATCATAACATATTATAGATCCTTGATGTAAGATTTTGTAATTTGATTACATGCATGTTGTAAATTAAATAGTTTAATCTATTTCTTCTGCTACTCTTAATTTTGAAAAAATTTTGAAATCTATGCATAAAATCCTACATATTTTCTATCAGTGGTATCAGAGCATCTAGATTTGATTATAACATATTTATATATTTTTTAAATTAAATCTAAAAATTAAAGTTAATTAAAGTTCGTACATACTGTCATAAGGTTGTCCTATTGTAAGGTTAACCCCTTACATTGAAAATATTATCCTAGTATGTGCTGATCTAAATCAAAATCATGAATTATTTAGATTAGATCTATGAAAATTTATGATTTAGTTTTCTAATTTAAATCTAAAATTTAATAGATATTAGATCTATTTTAGATTATTTAGATTAAATCTAAATAATATCTGAATTGCACATACTGCCATAAGGTTGTCCTGCTGTAAGGTTTACCATTATAGTGGAAAGGTTATCCTAGTATGTGCTGATCTAAGAAACTTAAATCTTAAATATGTTAGATAAGATTTAAAGTAATTTATGATTTATTTTTAGATTTTAAATCTAAATTTAAATAATTTATGATCTGATCCACATGATGTGTTTTATGTTTAGATCTAGATCCTCTTATTGTATATGTTGATATGTAATTTTTATTTTGAATCTAGAATGTATATGTATGACATATTTATTTTATAGAAATTAAATCGTGAACTTACTTTCTGCAAAATCCTAGATTTGAAATCCTAGGACATGATCTAAATAATAAAATAAATCAAATCTAAAACTATATATTGAATATGATTCAATATAATTTAAAAATATTTTAAATAATAAAATCAGAAACTAGTTCTGAGATTCCATAAATCTAAACCCATAAGACTTGAACTTAATTAAGAATTAACTAATTGTTTAGGATCTAGGTTTGTGATTTGAAGATCCTAAGATAATTTCATAAAACATGGATTAAAGGAAAATGGGTTAGCTTTGATCAAGTCCTTAACTAGGTTAGACCTAGGGTTAGATTAAATATGGACATAGTTAAGAAATTAATCAAATTTAATTAATAGTTAATTAGGATTAGGTCATTTCTATAGATTACTTCAATAGTTATAGTTGATCAAAGTCCATACATCTGACAAATGGATGTTGATCGTGGCTCGATGGTCGAGCCCGAGTCTTTAGGTAGACCAAATCAAAACTGATAAATCAATTAGTATCTATGGTAAGTCTGGCATCCCAGATTGGTTGTTTTTAATTGACAGCCTGCTTATCAGGCCATTTCTAATGGTGTCTAAGGCAAGCCTTGGCAGACCCTTCCATCGATTTCACTTATCTGGCCAATATGGTTAATCAAATTTTTGATTAGGTTGCTCATTGGTTCGTACTAACCCATGTCACAGAGAAAATCAGTGAGACTGATTTAGGTGTCCATGGACCGTAATTGATCCTAGTCCTCATTAGTGACTTGTGATGTCAGTGGGAGGACTTGACATGGTGAAGTCAGTGGGAGCAAATTGGTCTATGTCCTTTCTATCCTTAAATCACTAAAAATTTAAATTCTCTAAAATTATTAGGTTCTTAAAATGATAAAGTTATGGAGATAACGGAGTCATAGCCTCCCATTAAGGTGTTTGATAATGGGTCCATTGACTCAATAATCATTGGAGGCCTAAAGGCCTGATGCTTGTTGACTAATGGTATTATCATCCATCATATGATGACTTGGATGTGTCTCCCTAATGGTGGTTGGGCTAGCCAACCAAAGTTGGGCCTGATTATTCATTGGTTGGATGCGCCAAGTATGGTCATGTTAATGGTCGGACCTAATTGGACCCTTTTCTAAGAAGGCCACAGCCAATTGATTAGGGTCTGGGGTAAAATTAAAATTACTAAAAATTATTTGAAGAAATAATTGATTATGAACCTACCCGTAGTGCAGTCTATGTGGATTCTAGTACCTACTAGAGAATTAAAGTAATTCCTCGAATTAGAGGTAGAGGCTATCGATTCGAATAAAATAGTGGGAAAATCTTTAGACTAAAGTCCAAGACTTTAGGCTTAAAATGATTCATATAAAATAGATCATTTTTCTCTATTAAGGCTAAATCCTAATTGCTCCTATCACTGTTAGACTGTGAAGACTTATGGACCCAACTTCGATACTTAGTATCGAAAGTTGAATATTGGTTCAGTAGTATGAATGGATTTATATTAGGATTTCTGAGCCCAGTCAAAATAATTAGTCCAAGATTAACCCAAATCAGGCATAGTACTTTTAATGTCTGAAATAAGATCATAGGAAGAAGATTTATCTTGCTTTCCTTGACCACAACAGCCTGAACAAGAGAAAGAAGCAAAAGTTGCTCATTAAAGATGTTATATGATAACACCTTAAAACTTCTTTGTATGTAATTCTATTACATACAAAGAAGATTTATCTTGCTTTCCTTGACCACAACAGCCTGAACAAGAGAAAGAAGCAAAAGTTGCTCATTAAAGATGTTATATGATAACACCTTAAAACTTCTTTGTATGTAATTCTATTACCTAGGTATTAGATGTCAGTGGTCTTATGCAATTCGTTGCAAGGATTTAAGGTAAGTAGAATGTACACACCCTAGTTAGATTATGTCATGGATGTTTATATTTGGCATTACAGGCTTAGTCATATTGACAAGAATAGGATAAACGGGTTAACTTGAGAGGGAAACCTCGATATCAATGATTGTGAATCATTGATAGCCTATAAATCTTGTCTTCTTGGGAAGATGACAAAGTCACATTTTACTGGAAAAGATGAAGGAGCTGATAATGTTCTAAGTCTCATACATAGGGATGTATGTGGATCTTAAACTTAAGTGCTAAAGAAAGACATTAATATTTCATTATAGATGACCTATCTGGGCATGGGTACGTCTGGAATGAATCATTTGAAATGTTCAAAAAATTTAATAATGAAAAAAAATAAATTGGATAAGATATTAAAACTCTTCGATCAGATCGAGGAGGCAAATACTTATCCAATGAGTTTGTGACATATCTAGGAGAGAATAGGATTCTCTCTCAGTGGATTTCTTTTCGGAACACAGTGTATCTAAAAGAAGAAATTGAACTTTGTTAGACATGGTTCAATCCACAATAGGGTATGCTTGTCTGCCTGTTGCAGGGTTGTGTTCTTGTGACTATTTTTTTACTCTAAAAATTTATACCGAGTTAATCTATTGCATTGACTCCATATGGGATATAGATCGATCATAGACCTAGACTCTCTCACTTTTGGGTTTGGATTTGATCAGCCTATGTCGTATATTTGCACACAGATAAACTTGGATCCTGATCCAAGAAGTATTTAAGGGTTATTAATCCTGCTATGCTAAAGAACATAAGATGTTCATCAATAGTAGGGTATTCCTTTTGAAAAGGAATTCCTTAGAGAAGAAAATGATGCCTATCAAGTTGAACTTGTAAAAATTTGACTGGTAGAAAAGAACCGATGTTATCTGATAAACCTACAGAATCGGATTTCATCAGATCAAATTCGGAGCCCATTAAAGTGTCACCTTTAAGGAGATCTAGAAGAGTACTATATTAGTCGGATAGATACTTCATTGTCTAGATCCAAGATGGCAATCATGTTGAGCTCGATGAGAACAACAAGGATCCGATCACCTATAAGGATACAATACAGTGGCCTGATTCTGAGAAGTGGCTTGGAGCCATATGATCCAAATTGAAGTCTATGAAAATCAATAGTGTATAGACATTAGTTGATCATCTGAAGGGATAAAATCCATTGGGTGTGAATGAATTTTTTAATTGGATCAGAGTAATGCAGATGGGAAGGTAAGGACCTATAAAGCTCATCCGAGTATCATCTCAGAGTTCGAACATACGTTCTGAACATATATCTTAGTTATGAACAAAGACAAACCCTACACTTATTATTAGGCAAAATGTTTTGTAGTGTTATTACTTATGATGTTTGAGGATGAAATTCTCTTAATTCGGAACAGCATTCCAACATTGCAAAGAATAAAGGTTTAGCTGTCATCTTATTTATCCACGTATGAGATTAGACATGGTATACTCATAAGAAGTAGTAAGTAGATACCAGTCTAATCCAAGTAAGAGCCACTAGAGGATTGTATAGATAATCCCTAAGTATTTGGGAAATACTAAAGTCTAGTGACTCAAATATCGAAGTACTGACTTAAAATATATGGATGTTTTATTTTTAGTTAGAACAAGATGACAACAAGAGAATGTCGACTCATACCCTAATTATAGGAGCAATCTGCTGGAAAGGTTCCAAGCAGGATACTTTAGCCTATTCAATTAGTGATGTAGAGTATATCATGGTATATGATGCTACCATGTAAGCTGTGTAGTTACTGAGATTCATTAGTAGGTTGGGAGTGGCACCCTCCACCCATGGTCAAGTTCTATCATAGCACTGGAGCCATAGCTCAGGCTAAAGAACAGAAGGACCAGCATTTTCTACATCGATTTCATCTTAGATATTTGATCTGGGTGATGTTGATCATTAGAAGATTGACATAAAAGGAGAACTTGACCGATCCATTGCTAAGACCTCTAAACTAAGGAGTTCTACGAACTCAAGTGGAAGATAGGATATTTGATAACGTTCTGATTGGCTTTTGTCCAAGTGAGAGTTGTTGAGAAATGTATCCTAAAGCCAATCATCTAAATAGTAGATGATTGAAATTAGTATATGAATTATCTAATAATAATATTAATTTGGCAGTTTCATCAAAAAAGTTCTATCTTTCTTAAATGAACTTCTAAATTATGATGAAGTTCTTAGAACCACAATCAATCGATAAAGAAGAATTTATTGGATGGTTCTTAAATTGCTCACAACCAAATGATAAGTTATTAACAAGAATGATAACTTATCGAGTATAGGTCACTGTATGCCATATGCATTGGTTGTCCTCATAACCAAGTGGTGTGAAGACACTGGTATGGCATCCAGATAAGATGTAGGAGTACACTGAATGTGACTAATATAGCACTCTACTGTCAAGAATAGCTAACTAAGACCAATGGATATAAGTATCCCTCCGACCTGAGATCGCCATGATGACTTGCGAGCAACTTACTGTATTTTGGTGCTGGACTGCTTATATTTCTAATATAAAAGATGAAAGATTTTTAGGTACAGTCAAGTACTTATAGAGTTTATGCATGAGTCAAGATGGAATTGACCACTCCTGATTAACTTCAGAAAGAGAATGTCTCGCTGTGTTTCAATTTAGCAAAACCTAGGCCTGGGTAATCCTCATTAGGTGTCACGGGATTTGCAAAATTTTGAGACATAATAGAAATAACTTGTATGAGTGTTTGACAGCATACTTGAAGTCATCTTGAGCATTATTGGTCATAGGGATGAATTATATGGTAACCATGGGCCAAGGTTCTAAGAATGTTGCCTTACATACATTCGACCTATCCGGACGTCGGAAACCATTGCTAGATGATAACTTTGATTGGTACAGAAATTGATTCCTATACTACCAACTTAGGTTCGAATCTATGCGGTTACATACATTAGAGCTTATAACCTGATCGAATAGTTAATCGATGATTGAGAATCATTTCGAGATCAAACATTCAATGTGATTAATGTTTGACCTAATGCAAGTATTGTAGGAGGATCGATTAGCAATTGGATTGCTAATTGCCTCAATTTGATTGAATAATCAGGCTGAGATCAAGTGTAATTGAATTAGATTCAATTAGAATTAGTTTGGACTTAGTTGGGTTAAGTCCAATTGGTTTATTGGATAAGCCAATGGCAAGGAAAAATCAATTCCTAGTTGGACTAGAATTTAAGTGCATCTAATTTCAAATTGACTTTGAATTTAAATCAAAATTAAATATAATTTAATTTAATTTAATTAGGCTCCTAATTGAACTAGGATCACTTTTAATTTGTTGTATTTAATCTGATTTAAATATGAATTAAACTAGACTTTGACCTAGTCAAATGGAGGAGTCCCAGTTGGACTAGGACTCTCTCTCTTTCTTTGTGCCAATAATAGTTCACGCCCCACTTTTAAATTCTAGATTTTTTTTATGTATTCCCACACCCAAGAAGGCCTTCCACTTTTAAATTCTAGATTATTTGGGAGTTTGTTTTGACTTGGTCGAAACAAGAAATAATTGGGATGTCTTTCCTTCTTGCAAGAGTCCCCTTTTGACCAAACTCCTTTCTCCCTTGTGCACCACCTCGACCCATGCCCTCCTTTTGATTTTTGCTCTTTCTCCCTTTCTTTTGGGCATTGGTTTTCTATTTCACATGCCAAAAATCAAGGGATGGGCGTCCAAGAGTTGGACACCCCATAGAAGTCCTCCTTTGACTAGGTTATGACCTAGTCTTACAATAAAAGGTGCACGCCTCTTATGAGATAGTTTTAGGATGTGAAAAATCCTAAAAAAATTATAAAAAATTAGAGAAGAAGGAGGAGAAGGTGTGGAGGATTTGTGGTATCAAGATTCATAGAGAAGAGCCCTCAATTAAGACATCAAAGGTTGATGTCTTGAAGAGACAAAGTAAGAGAAGATTGTCTTCTCTTATATTTTTCTTTTATTTTTCTCTCTTCCTATTTTATTTATGATTTTTATATGATAAAAATTTGAGAGAGAGAGATAGAGGAAGGGCTTGAGGAAAGATGGTGCTAAGATCTTTAGAGAAAACGTCTTCATCTGGACATCAATCGTTGATGTCATGAAGGCACAAAGGTAAGAGAAGATTATCTTCTCTTTATTTTCGTTTGAGTATCTTCTTCTTCATTATTTTATGTAATTTTTATATGATAAAGATCTGAGAGAGAGAGTGGAAGAGGGTGTGGAATCTATGCACCAAGGTATTGGGGCATGGTGATCTTTTTTGGACATGATCTGATCATGTCCTGATGCAAGAAGAAGAAGAGAAGAAGGTCTTCTCTTAGGGTTTCCTTAAGAGCCCTTCTTTTCAATTTTATTGATGATATTTTTATGAGAAAAATCTGAGGGTGTGATATCTGAAAAATTAGAAAATAATTCAAAGAAGAAGGTCTCCTCTGAACCTAACATAATAGATGTTTTCAAGACATCAACTATTGACATCCTGAAGGAGAAGATTTGTCTTCTCTTAGGATTTTTTCTATATGTCTTTTTTTTTTCTATTTTATGGGAGATCCAAGGATTGGATTTCTTCCTCATGTTCTTCATCTCTTGGATTGCCCAAGAGATCCGAAGAACATGTATTTGATTAACCATTAGAAGGGATCCACGAGAAGCTAGCACTTCGAGCGGATCTTCGTTCGACGAACCTTTGATCTATGTTGTAGGTTCGTGTGGATCACCTATACAGGCTAGATGCTTGTGCAGCTCCGAAGGCAACAATGAATTCAACCATGGAGTTCTCGACCCATGCAAAGGTAAGAGATTTAATCTCTTGGTGACCTAGATGCAATCTAGGATTAGATCTAGAATTATTCTAGATCTAGGTATTGATGTGATCAATACCACTCATGATTAATTTAATTTTAGATTTATATTTGCATCATAATATGTTATAGATCCTTGATGTAGGGTTTTGTAATTTGATTACATGTATGTTGTAGATTAAATAGTTTAATCTATGTCTTCTGCTGCTCTTTATTTTGAAAAAGTTTTAGAATCTATGCATTAAACCCTGCATGTTTCCTATAATATGGGGCATAGTACGGGGCATAGGTTAGTTTCCATAGAGAGAAGGAAGTATTTTGGAAAAATAGGACTCTATCAAATAGAGTCAAGGACAACCAATTGCCATATGTTGACTAATTCAAACTTCATTCCAAAACAACTAGAATAGGGGGCATGGGGACCTTTCTTAGGCATAGAATAAATGTTAACATCCAAAAATAAAAACAAAATGAGGTGTGGAATCAATCTTAGTGGTGCAAGGAAAGAAGGGAAGAGTCGTAGTCTAACTAGGACTCTCCTATTTTTACTAAGTCAAAAATTTTTGAACCCAATTAAAAATAGTTTTGAGTCAACCTAATTAATAAAAAAATTTAATTCAATTAACACCCTAATTAAATTAGATTTAATCAAATTTAAATATAATTTAATTTCTAATCAAATTAGAAATTAGATGCACTCAAATCCTAATTGAATAAGGACTTGTTCTTCCTTGTAATTGGCTTATCCAATAAACCACTTAGACTTAATTCAATTAAATCTAAATTAATTCTAATTGAATTTAATTTAATTAGACTTGATCTTAACCTGATTACTCAATCAGATTGAGCAAATTAGCAAACTAATTGCTAATCGATTCTCCTACAATACTTGCACTTGATTGATCATCAATCGCATTGATGATTTGATCACTGAATGATTCTCAATCATCAATCAACCATCCAATCAAATAATAACATCTTATGTGTGTGACCCCATAGGTTCGAACCTATGTCGGTAGTATAGGAATCAATTTTTGTAGTAATCAAAATGACCATCTAGCAATGATACCCAACATCCAGATAGATCGAATTTATGCAAAGCAACATTCTTAGAACCCTAGCCTATAGTTACCGTATAATTCATTCCTTTGATCAATAATTCTTAGGATGACATCAAGTTAGCTGTCAACACTCATACAAGTCATTCATATTGTGTTTCAAAATTTTGCAAATCCCATGATTCCTCATAAGGATTATCTAGGCCAAGATTTTGCTAAATTGAAATACAGTAAGACATTCACTTTCTGAACTTAATTAGAAGTGGTCAATCCCATCTTGACTCATACACTGACTCTACAAGACTTGATTATACCTAGAAATCTTACGTTGCTGTATTAGAAATATAGGTAGGTTGGCATCAAAGTGTAATAGTTGCTTGCAAGTCACCATGATGATCTCAGGTTGGAGGGATACTTATATCCATTGGCCTTAGTTAGCTACTTTTGACAGTAGAGTGCTACATTAGTCACGTTCAGTACAAATATACTCCTACATCTCATCTAGATGCCATACTAATATCTTCACACCACTTGGTTATGAGGACAATCAATGCATATGGCATACAGCAACCTATACTTGATAAGTTATCATCCTTGTTAATAACTTATCATTTGATCATGAATAATTTAAGAACCATTCGATAAATTCTTCTTTATCGATTAATTATAATTCTAAGGACTTCATCGTAACTTAGAAGTTTGTTTAAGGAAGATAGATATTTTATGATGAATAAGCCAAATAACTATTATTATTTGATAATTCCTATATTAATTTCAATCATCTATAATTTAGATGATTGGCTTTAGGATACATTTCCTAACAATCTCCTAGTGCTTGGTGCCATGCTAAACAATATTTTGAAGGTCTTAACTGGGGCCAAGATATTTTCAAAGGATTTGGAGGTCCAAACTTGGGTCAAGATATCTTCTAATACTCGGGATCATGTCAAACAATATTTTAAAGGTCTTAATTGGGGCCCAAATATCTTCAAGGAATCGATCCATCGATCCAATCATTAGGGCTCAATTTGGAGTCTAAATATCCCATGATCGTAGTTATCATCAGTGCTTTGCCGAACATAATTTCAGATGTCTCGACTAGAGATAAGATATTTTTGGGGTTTGGTCTGCTGATCCAGTCATCGATGTTTAGATGGTTTTATGAATATCCCATTATAATTATTATACTTAGCTTGTCACTGAGGATGTATGACTATCATCAATCTTTGTTCAACCAATCTAACTTGTAGAAAATTTGGAGAAAAAATATTTTATTGATGAGGCCAAAGTGATTACACTCCTTACTGATACTACATTCAAAGGTTCTCAGAGTTCCATGTCTCAGGAATTTGAGTTTTGTTGAGAGTCTCTAGCTTGTACATTCCAGGTCTAATGACCTCCATGATCCAGTATGATCCTTTCCAATTTAGGGCTAACTTTTTCTATCCATAGGCTTGGACACTTTGGCTCATCTCAGGACAAGGTCGCCAGGTTGAAAAGATTTTTTTTTTTTTGCTTGGGTGTTATAGTAATGGGCCACTCATTGCTGGTATGAGGTCATCCTAATCCGAGCCCTTTATCTAGTTTCTTCAAGCAAATCCAAGCTTGTTTGGAGCCAACTAGGATTCTCCTGCTCATCATAGAGCTTGAGTTTGGTTGATGGTGTCCCGATCTTAATAGGAATAACTGCCTTGACTCTAAATGCGAGGTTGAAGGAAGTTTTCTCGATTGCTATCTGAGGTATCAGTATGCCCATAGGATGTTGTAGAGCTTTTCTACCCACATTTTCTCCGCTTGATTGAGTCTGATCTTCAACCCTTGCAGGATAGTGTGATTGGTCACCTCAACCGCTTCATTAGACTGTGGATGTCCAACCAAGATGAGCCTAGATCGATGTGGAGCTCCAAGTAGAAATCCTTAAATTTCTAATCATCAAATTGGCGCTTGTTGTTGGTGATGATAGCTTACGAAAGTCTGAATCGATAGATGATCGACTTCTAGATGAAGTTCTAAACTTTTGCCTCAGTAATCTGTGCTAAGGGTTTGGCTTTGACCCATTTAGTGAAGTAGTCAATCAGTACGATCAGGAACTTTCTTTGTCTAGTTGCTTGTGAGAATAGTTTGAGGATATCATTCCCCATATAGCCAAATAGCAAGGAGTGATGATTGATATGAGCTCGACTGCTGACCTTCTTTAGATGTTAGCATATTTTTGACATTACCCACATCGCCTGATGATCTCGATTGCCTCCTTCTATAAGGTTTGTCAACAGTATCCTTGTCAATTGAGCTTATAAGCTAGCAATCTCCCCCAAAATGATTGCTGTAGATTCTTTCATGTACTTTCCAAAGAGCATAATCTACTTTAGAAGCATGCAGATAGCATAGTAGAGGTAAGGAGAAAGACTTTTTGTAAAGTCTCTCATCAAGGTATACATACCACGGTGCTTGTCGTTTGATTGCTCGAGCTTGAATGGGATCAGAAGGCAATTCTCCCTTAACCAAGTAGTCGATGATGGGATCCATCTAACTCGGCTTGTATTTGACCTAAAGCACCATGGGCTCAAATACTCCAAATCTATAGATGCTTGATAAAGACTTGTCTATTGTGGTCAGTCAAATCCAAAGTGGCAAGAAGAGAGAGGGCATTAGCTTGGGCATTCTCTAACCTCGAAATTTGTTGGACCTCCAAGGTTTGGAAGGCTGTGAATATTTTCTTGAGCTTTTGTAGGTACTTTGCCATTGTAGAATCTTGTGCTTCATACTTGCCCTAGACTTGTCCAACAATAAGTTGCGAGTCCGAGAAGACCTTGAGGCCTTTTATCCCAAGTTCTTTCGCAAGTCAAAGTCCGACGATGAGAGCTTCATACTCGACCATATTATTTGAGATTCTAAAGTTGAATTGGAGGGTGTACTCCATTACAACTCTATCCAGACTGGCAAAAATGAGCTTGATGCCACATCCTTGTATGTTAGAGGCCCCATTAACATGCAAAATCCATCGTGGGAATTCTCTGGAGTCCTCGAATCTTGTCAAGAATGACTCTTCAGCATCCTCAGATCTTGTCAAGGATGATTCTCTGACATCCTCGAATCTTGTTGAGGATGTTTCCTCATCTAGAATAGTACATTCTATGTGGAAGTCTGCCAACACCTAGGCACTACAAGAAAATTAAATATTAGTGATGGTATTAGTGACAAAAATTTTTAGTTTTCATCGCTAATAATAACTTTTTACCACCACAACACCGACAAAAAAACAATGATCACTAATATTATTAAGGACAACAACTTCATTATTAGCAATAGCAAATGCCATATCTAAAAGTGTAAAAAAAATTTTAAAATATTTAAACATTAAAAAATTATTAGCGATGGTGAATTTAGATTATTAGCAACAAAAATCTTACCATCACTAATAATCAACTATTAGGGATGGCTACATAATTATTAGCGATGGCGTAAGCCACCACTAAAATTATTTAAATTTTTTAAATTTTTTTATAATATTTAAACATAAAATACATGTTAGCGAGGGTGAATTTTGTCTATTAGCGATGAAAACCATGCCATTGCTAATATTTTTTAAGAAATAATTTAAAAATGCTATTGCTGATGCAATTAGCAATGGTAATTTGCCATTGCTAAGAATCCAGAATACACCTCAAGTTTGATTTGAATTCAATTCGAACCCCATTTGAATCCAGTTTGAAATTTTACCAAACCTAATTTAATTAGACTTTGAATCTAAATCCTACTTAGATTATAAAATTTAATTAGTCTTAAATTAAGTCTAGATTAATTAAATTAAATTTAATTTAAATTAATTAAAAAATTATTTTTTAATTTGGATTTAACTCAAATTTAATTTAAAATCCTGTCAATCCTAATTTAATTAAATTTTTAATCCAAGTCCTACTTGGATAGTAAAATCCAATTACCTTCAAATTAAGTCAAGCATAATTAAATTTAAGCTAATTTAAATAATTAAAAAAAATAATTTTTAATTTAGATTTGATTAAAATTTAATTCGAATCCGATTCGAGTTTAATTCAAAATCCTATCAAACATAATTTAATTTGACTTAAAATCAAAATCTTACTTAAGTAATAAAATTTAATTAGCCATAAATTAAGTCAAACCTACTTATATTAAATCTAATTTAAATCAATTAAGACTTGATCCATTATTATATCGAATCCTATTCAAACCCGATTCAAATCCAATTCAAAATTCTGTCAAATCTAATTTAATTAAGCTTCAAATCTAAATCTTATGTGGATTATAAAATCTAATTGATCTCAAATTAAGTTAAGATTAATAAAATTAAAAATAATATAAATTAATTTAAAAAAATAATTTTTAATTTGGGTTCAATTTGAATTCAATTTAAATCCAATTTAAATCCAATTCAAAAACCTACCAATCCTAATTTAATTAGACTGTGAATCTAAGTTTTAGATAATAAAATTTAATTATCTTCAAATTAAGTCAACTCTAAATAAATTTAATTTAATTTAAATTAATTTAAAAAATAATTTTTAATTTAGGTTTTAATCAAATTCAATTAGAACTTGATTCGAATCTAATTTGAAATCCTGTCAAACCTAATTTAATTAGATATTAAATCTAAATCTTAATTAAATTTTAAATTAAATTACCCTCAAATTAAGTCAAGCCTAATTAAATTTGATTTGATTTAAATTAATTAAAAAAAATAATTTTTAATTTACATTTTATTTGAATTTAATTCAAATTCAATTTGAATCCATTTCAAAATTCTATCAAACCTAATTTAATTAGACTTTGAATTTCAGTTCTATTTGAAATAGTAAAACTTAATTAACCTCAAATTAAGTCAATCCTAATTAAATTAAATCTATTTTAAATCAATTAGAACTTGATTCATAAATTAATTAAGCCTAAAAATTTAATAAAATTCAATATTAATTTTTAACCACCCAAAAAATGACCTAGGAGGAAAAAATTTAATATTAAAATATAATTTTAAAAATATTATGATTATTAATGATAGCTTTAGCAATGGAGTCCATTCCATCACTAATAATTTTGAAAAAAATATTATTTTAATATCAAAACTTAATATTTTAAAAAATTTAATATTATTAGCGATAGCATTTTGGTATTAGTGATGAAAGTTGCCATTGCTAATATAAAATATTATTTTTTTGACCATACTATCGATGATAGTCTATCGTCAATAATAGTAATTTTTTAAAAAAATTAATATTAAAATTTAATATTATTAGTAATGATTTTTTTTATTATGGATGGAAAGTGCCATCACTAATAACCTGTTATAAAATCTATGGATTTGCTGACCGTATTACCAACAAAAATCTTACCATCAATAATAGTCCGCCCATTAACATTCCCCGACCCCATCGATGGAAAAGAATTTTTTAAGTGAGAATATTCTTTGCATTTTCTTTGCTCCCCATGCATCCTTCCAGACGCTCCCCGCTCTCGTGCATCCTCCTTCCCATCGACCCAACCCCACCAGTACCTCCTACACTATGGCTTCGAGCCCACCACCTCGGCCCCTCTTCGCTCGAGCCCACCGGTGCTCCTATACAGACATCCCGACCCCGCTACCCTAGCCCCACCTCTCCCGCGGCCATCCCGATCCCATCGGCACCTCCTATGCTAATGCCTCGAGCCCGCCACCTCAGCCTTGTAGGGCTTCTAGCTCTACTTTCAAAACTTTTTTCAAAAATTCATACAACAAAATTAAAAATTAATCTAATTAATTTCTATAAACTATTGATCATATCAATAAATCCTACATATCTAGGATCGAATGTGATGTATATGCATTTAAAATCTGAAAACTAAATTACTAGCAGTAAAATATTATTGAAAATAGTATTTCAAAATCAATCATCAGTCTATTGACGGTTGAGCTAATTTTTATATTTATATATAAATTATAAATAAATAAATATTATTTTGATATTGTTCATCTTAAATTATTTTCATCTTTTAATGAACTCCTATATTGTGGTGAAGTCCTTAGGATAATTTAGAATTGATAAAAGAAGATTTGTTGTTTAGTCCTTAAACTTGTTCATGACCAAATAATACATTATTATCAAGGATGACAACATTTATCGAGTATAGATCATTATGTGCCATATTGGTTGGTTATCCTCTTAATCAAGGAGTGTAAAAAATACTGGTATGGCATGCAGGTGAGATGTAGGAATACATCTATACTGAACGTGACCAACTTCGAAGCTTTTCTACTATCAAGATTTACTCCGATGGAATATGGGTATAAGTGCCCTTCCGACTTGAGATCACTATGGTGACTTTCAAGCAACTCACTGTGCTTTGGTGCTGGACTACCTAAATTTTTAATTTAGTAATAAAAAATTTTTGGGCATAGTCAAGTACTTGAGTAGTCAGTATGTGAATCAAGATGGAATTGACCACTCCAGGTTCAAGAGTTGTGTTCAATTATGTTTTAATTTAGCAAAGCCTAGTCCAGGATAGTCCTTGTAAGGAGTCATAGGACTAATTGCATTGAGACATGATATGGATATACTAATCAAAATTGGTAGTTTAAACTCTGAGACATCCTATATATATAGGTCAAAGGGATGAATTATGCAATAACCATATTCACGTAGATTCTGAATATTGCGATTGCGACTATTTGACCTATCCGAATGTCGAGTATCATTACTAGATGGTCATTTTGATTGGTGTAGAAATTAGTTCCTGTGCTACGGGCTTAGGTTCGAACCTGCAAGGTCATATATATTATAGGTTCCTATCTAATCTGATGGCTGGTGAAGAGTTGCACTGGACTGAAACTCTATGGTCAAGAGTCCCACTGGACTGAGACTCTTCGATTGAGAATTCTACTATATTAAAACTTTGAGTCCTACTTGTTTGAGATTCTATAATTGAGAGTCTCACTAGTCTAGAACTCTATGATCATGAGTTTCACTCATTTGGGACACTAGGA
This sequence comes from Cocos nucifera, assembly GCA_006176705.1. Taxonomy (NCBI): domain Eukaryota; kingdom Viridiplantae; phylum Streptophyta; class Magnoliopsida; order Arecales; family Arecaceae; genus Cocos; species Cocos nucifera. Next base: position 231,315 of record QRFJ01001482.1, on the reverse strand, counting down.
TCAAGAGTTCCACTGGTTGGAGACTCTTCGATCAAGAGTTTCATATTGATGGGACTCTATTGCCCAGATACCCACTAGAATTGGACTATATATTTATGATATATTTAATTAATAATTTGATTACTAATTAACTTACTTTGATTAAATAATAAATTTTGGTTCAAGTCTAATTGAATTGGATTCCATTGGGTTTGATCTGATTAGGTTATGTGATGATTTAATCACTGAGGAGGTTTAGTCCCTAATTTGATCAGAAGTTGAACTTAATCAATTTCTGATTTGATTAAGATTTAATTGAGCCTAAATAAGTTGGATTTAATCTAGTCTAATTGAACCTAGATAAATAAGTTTGGATTGGGTTTAATTGGACGAGTTTGTTTTAAGACTACTTTGACTAGTCTACCCACCACATCACCCTGCTCTTCCATCCATTTGAATTTTTACGAGAATGAGATTCTCATGAAACCTTCTCCACACATAGAGGGTGCACACCCTAGTTTCTCCATGCCATAAAAGGTTAAGTTCTAATTTGTTAACATTTAAATTCAAATGAAGTTTGAATTTGAATGGATAACAACCAATCCTTATCCCTCCATGCTGAGTCTACATTATATTTGGTGCAAATAAAAGGAGGCATTTTTGGGGTGTGCACACACATCAGAAAGAGAAGTTCCCCTTCTATCTGAGAGTCCTACTCTGCATGAGAATAACTCAATAAAAATCTAGAGAGAAAGAAAAATAGAGAGTGTGCAAGGTTTGGGTGAGAGTGCAACCCTATGGTTCCGACCTAGGGTTTGGGGTGTGGTTTCAAGAGTTCTGAGCATCAGAACTTCACTAGATTTTTAGGAGAGACTCCTCTACCTCTTTTCTACTTCTACTAGTGATCTAGAGCATCCAAAAAGCCTGTGGAGGGAGATCAAAGGTGTTCGATCAAGATCAGCTGTCAAAGCATCCAGCGTCGAGCTAATACTTAGGAGGAGCCGATCGGGACCATGACTTTATGTGGGCCATCCATGGAGGCCAGACGACTTGTGTGGCTATGTCATGATGAGAGGACCTCCCCAACAGGATGTCAATTATGGTGTTTGGCTACCTGCGCATGGTATCATGTTCTAAACACATAGTAGTAAAAATGTTTTACTGCTGATAATTTAGTTTTTAGATTTTAAATGCATGTAAATCACATTTGATCCTAGAAATGTAAGATTTATTGATATGATCAATAGCTCATAGAAATTAATTAGATTAATTTTTAAATCTATTATATAAATTTTTGAAAGTAGAGCTAGAAATTCTGTTGTTGCCTAGCTAGACAACCTAAGAGGGGGGGTGAATTGGGTTATTAAATTTTTTAGCAAATTTAATGAGTGATATGTAGAGTAAATAAAAGACTATACAAAATAGAAAGTTACTAAGTAGTAGAAGAAAAGACCAACACACAAGAGGAGAAGCACACATACAAGCATAGCGGATTTATAGTGGTTCGGTGCACTTCCAGCACCTGCATCAACTTCCCAAGCGATTTTTTGGAAATTTCTTCTATAATCACCTAATTATAGTGTGTTTATTTTCACCAAGCTCATAAACAAATCTAATTGATTTTATCTAGACCAACCAATCAAAACCTTTATAATCCTTCAACCTAAGGCTCTCCAAATTAAACTAAGTTTGGTACAATAATAACCCTTCAAGTTTCAGTCCCAACTGAAACTTTTACACCAAATTTGATAAAGAAGTAAATACAACACTATAAAACCATGTTTCCATTTAGATCATTATTGCTGTAGCTTTTCTTCTTAAGGATGCTTTGAATGTTTCTAATAAATGCTCTCTTTTCTCTTTGAAAGCACTCAGAAGGATCAAGAAAGTATTGAATAAGAGTTGGTGAACTTTCTTTCAGACTAACTTTACTCAAAGTGTTCTCTTTTTCCCTTTTAGATTATGTCCAAATCTTAAGCTGTGTTTTCCTTTTATATTTTTCTTTTTCCTTTGGTCCTTAATCATTTTCAAATGAATTTTGGTGATTTGACAAGGATTCTGGCTGTTGATGACTATTGAAGATTGAAGTTAGCCATTAAAAAAAGGTTTTAGGTGAAAGCAGACTTCTGTAGAACTAGCCATTGCACCTATTAAACTCTATCGAGCTGGCTCGATTCATGCTTCGAGCCAGCTCTAGTATAGTTTCTGCGCAAAGCATCATTCTATCCTTCTAAGAGAGCTAGCTTGATTTTATATTGGACTGGCTCGATCGGCAATCAACAAAAATAGTATTTTCTATTGATCTGAGATAGTCGGCTTGGCTGAAAATTGGGTCGGCTCAATCAGCAGAACTTTCAAATAAATCTTCTGCCACTCTGAGATAGCTGGCTTGGCTAGAAATTGGATCGACTCAATCAGCAATTTTTCAAAACCGATCTTCTATCTTTCTAAGATAACCGGCTTGGATCCAAATTAAGCTGGCTTGACTGTATGCCGAGCCAAAGAGATAAGTACGTGCCATGCCAAGGCTGGCTCGAATCAAGGATAGGTCAGCTTGAGCTTTGAGAGAAGATTCTTCTTACTCCAAAATCATTTCAAAAATAGTTTCAATAACCTTAAAGGATCTTCATTTGATTATGGATTCATTTAACGATATTTTTCTTTCTACAAAAAATAGAATTTGGCATTCTTGAAAAGTATTAGTATTAAGGTTATGTTCTAATATTTTTTAGTCACCAAAATCATTCCTGAGAACAACAATCTCTCCCTTTTTGATGATGACAAAACATTAAGCATATTAAAGTAAAAATATATTATGGATTTAAAGAGATATATAAGGAGATATTGTAAATTTCAATATGCACAAGTAATTATGATAAATCGGAATGTAGAAATATTAGAAGGGATGGATGCTCTATAAAGTTAAGATATATAATAGCTTGTATTAGCTCCTCCTTAATGAATGCATTTTATCCATAATAATCTTTAAATTAATTAAGAATAATTAATTGAATAGAGATCCAATTTATATGCTCAAGTTTATATGCTCAAGTATTTCTTCTCCCCCTTTTTGTCAATATTAAAAAGGATAAGTGATAGAACAATAGAATCATGACAAACATTCCAAACATTGAAACTAATAAACTTTCATTAAAAGATGAAGTTAATTACATGTTTGTATTGTTTACAAAAAGATACGACCAAACAATATAACATTAGGGTTCATTTCAAAAACATGGCAAAAAGATAAGATTTTGGTTCTAAGGCAACTATTCCTCGTCTGAGGAAAATTCAATGATGGGACCAGAAGAGAAGGTGGAAGGTGCAATTGGTTTGCTTCGAGCTCTTGCAAAAGGTCTGGGGCAAGAGGTTGGGAAGCCAGTACCGGTCTAATGGTAGCACTGAAAAGGGGTCTGGCAGAAGAGGATTGAGGTTGGCTAGGTGAAGGTCTAGGCTGTGATGAGGGAGGGAAAATCTGAGAGTCTAGATCACCCAACATTCTATCAAATTTCTGAAGTGCTGAAATCATAATGTCCGTGCTACAATGCTGAGTGATGATAAGTTCTTCAACCCATCTACCAATCTTAGCTACTTCCCTAGTCAATACCACAATCTGTCCAGAAGATCCATTGCTTTCTTTTTCTAAAATTTTGAGTCTTTAAGATAGATTAGTTATTTGCTAGCTAATCATATCGATCTATCCCTCAGATAAAATTCTCTATTCTTCCAAACTTTGAGTGAACTGAAGTTTGAGGTCAGAAAACATGTCATCCAATTTTCTTGAGATTTGTCCCACAACTTGCTCTACAGTGCTATCAACTGAGAAACTTGAAAAAGCTACAGGTGCACAAGGAGAAGTCGAATGATGTTCTCCAGCAACTAATTCTAGTGTCGGTGCGGGTATAGGGGATGATGGAAGAGCAACAGGTGCCGATGAGGAAGGCCTGTCTGAATCTGAAGAAGAAGATGATTCTGTGATGTGAAGGTGTGGTTCTTCATTTTCTCTAATCCATACACTATTTTCTTTCTTAAATTTGATCTGATATAGAGTTTGAATGGTGTAGTAGTCAATGTGAGTGACAACTTTAGAAATTTTTTCCCCCATGTCTATACCTACCTCAGTGAATAAGAGGGTAAAGACCATTCCATATGGCAAGCAAGCTTTTCCTTTTGATCTATTAGCAGCACTCTTAATCATTATATCATCATGAAGGGCAGATTTAATGGTGTTCCATTTACCATATGTACAATTACTGCTAAATCCTTTGAAGATAGTCAATCAAATCTCCCAATCCTTGGAAAGAAAATTCTGCATAATAGGCTATGGAGAAGCGTCAACTCAACTAGCAAAATGTTTGCATTATGGATATCCTGATGGTCAATATTTTCTCTACCAAGGAGTCTTTTAAGTTCTTCAAAGTCATTATCTAGACTAGGGGCTCGAATTCCACAATGAGGCATGTGTAACAAGTGCCCTAATCTTCTTGGGTCCAAAATAATTTTTGTTCCTTTAACCTCTAACCAAATGGAGTCCGAACCAATCCTTAGATTTTCAAAGAACTCCCTTACAAGCCGAGGATAAGTGGGAATATCCAATGAGCAAATCATTTTCCACCCTTGCTATCGAATCCATGAGCCAATCAGAAAGTTTTCTTTATCCAAAAATTCGAAACTAACCCTTCTCTTAGTGGTGGCATCTCTAAAAGTCATTGACACTCGGTTTGGAGAAGTAGAAGGCACTGAGCTCGTCGTTCCTCCCTTTTTTGAGTGAAGGATCAATTGTTCTTCCATGCAGTGCTTCTTCAAGACTATCACGCAAGATTTGAGTGCCATCCTTCTCATATTTGAGAGGATTTGAGGTGTAGATTGAGAGGAAAAGTGATACGGAAGGTTTTTGGACAGTAGCCAGGAAAAGATCAAGATGGGGCAAGCTCAGAACGATGAATAAGGCTTTTGGAAAGAGGGATCAACTTCAATTAAAGGACTGAGCCCTGACCGTCGAGCATGTAGGTGCTGTGGTGCTCCCAAGCCTTGGGAGGCCACGGATGGAGCCAGGGTGAGGGCTCCGGGGAGGCTAGGACAGGTGTGGTCCTAGGGTTAGGTAGGAGTTATCCTAGGATGGAGGCGGCATGTAGCTCTCCAAGGGCTTAAGGTTCAGGTATTGAGGACCTCAAGGGGCTTCGTTGGTGCTTCGAAGACCTGAGATTCAAGATGGACCAAGAAGTCAAAGTCAGAGAATCAAGACTATAGAAAGAATATTTTCTGCAGGTTAGCCAGCTCAGTCCAAAACTGGGTTGGCTAAGTCTTAAAGCACATGCAAAACAGAAAGGTCGAGTTTTGGGACCACAGGCACGGCACAAAACTGGGCCAGCTCAGTTTTAGACTGAGCCAACCCAATGAAACTTATCAACTTAGTGCTGAGACTGAGACGACTCAATGCGCGAGTAGAGTTACGTGAGAATCTATTTTAGGCTAGGGTCTGGGTTGATCCTAGGGATCTTTAGGCCTAGTTTGAGAGGTCTTAAGGAGGTTAATTCATGTATGGATTGGGATTAGATCCAGGGGATGAGAGTATGTGAGACTTGGGCTCGGTGAGTGCTTTCATATATTGGATTAGCCTAAGGGAGTTTTTAAGCTATGGTTTATTAGGATTCATGTGGGAACTCTAGGATATATAAACCAGGATATTGTAACTTCGACAATAGAAAAAGAAAATACAATTAAGCTTTTCTCCCTAACTCTCTTCTCTCTTATTCTAAAATCAAAACCCTAGCTTCTCTTATCTTTCTTAGATCTTTCTCAGTTTGCTGGATTAACACCCAGGTTTACGCAAGAGATCGGATCTATGACTGTGGCTCTGAGCAGTCGTAGGAATAATAGAGCAAGCTCGATTTCTAATTGGGCCAGCTCAGCAATCGAGCTAGCTCGAAGGTGTATTCAAGCCAGCTCGAACCGAGGGAAAAATTAAATTTTAAATTAATTTGAATCTTCAAATAATTATAATTAACTCAAATCAACTTATGAGAAAGAATGATAAAGAGATAACAATTATTTAAAGAGAATTACAAATTCCTAGTCCATCTCTAATTGTATTGTATCTATCTTCATTTAAGGGTTTTGTAAAAATGTCTGCCAATAGATTTTCAGTTGAAATGAATTCAAGTATTATGTCATCTTTTTGAACATGATCTTTGATAAAGTGATGCTTAATTTCAATATATTTTATTCTAGAGTGTTGAATGAGATTTTTAGTTAAGTTATGACACTTGTATTATCACATTTTAATGAAATTTTATCTTGTTCAATGCCATAATCCTTATGTTGTTGCTTAATCCAAAGAAGTTGAGCACAACAACTTTCGGCTACAACGTACTCGGCCTCGACCATGGACAAAGCTATCAAATTTTTCTTTTTACTAAATCAAGAGATTAAATTTAACCCAAAAAATTGACATGTACCAGAAGTAATTTTTCTTTTAATTCTACAACCTCCATAATCAGCATTAGAAAAACTAATTAAATTAATTGAGGTTTGCTTAGAATATCATAATCCTAAGTTTTGTATACCTAAAAAATATTTTAAGATTCTTTTAACAGTAGTTATATGAGATTCCTTAGGATCAGATTGAAATCTAGCACATATGCAAATACTAAAAAGCATATCATGTCTACTAGCAATTAAATAAAGTAGAGAGCCAATTATACCTCTATAAAGTTTTTGATTGATACTCTTACCATATTCATCTTTATCCAATTTATAGGATGGGCTCATGGGTGTGCCAATTTTCTTTGCATTCTCCATTCCAAACTTCTTTAGTACTTCTTGTATATACTTGGTTTAGAAAAGAAAAATGCCTTCCTTAGTTTGTTTGATTTGAAGTCCAAAGAAGAATGTTAGCTCCCCTATCATGCTCATTTCAAATTCGTCCTGCATTAACTTGGCAAATTCTTGACAAAAATTTTCATTAGTTGAACCAAAGATAATGTCATCTACGTATATTTGAACAACAAGCAGATCTGATTTCTTTCTTTTTAAAAATAATGTAGTATCTACACTACCTCTAGAAAAGTCATTATTGAGCAAAAATTTTCTTAATCTATCATACCATGCTCTTGGTGCTTGTTTCAAACCATACAATGCTTTATTGAGTTTGAAAACATGATTTGGAAGACTATGATTTTCAAAGCCCGATGATTGCTCTACATAAACCTCTTCAGTAATAAAATCATTTAAGAATGCACTTTTTACATCCATTTGGAATAATTTGAAATCCATAAAACAAGCAAAAGCAAGTAGCAATCTAATAGCCTCTAATCTTGTTACAGGTGCATAAGTTTCATCAAAATCTATTCCTTCTTCTTGATTATATTCTTTAGCTACTAATCTAGCTTTATTTCTTATTACATTACCATTTTCGTCAAGCTTATTTCTGAATACCCATTTAGTGCCAATAATAGGATGATTAGAGGGTCTATTAACTAGTATCCATACTTTTTTTCTTTTGAATTGATTTAAATCCTCTCGCATGGCAATTAACCAATTTGGATCATTTTCTACTTCTTCAATTATTTTAAGTTTAATTTGAGAGACAAATGCAAGATAATCATGATATTCTCTAAAATTAGATCTAGTTCTTACACCTTGAGATGAATCACCAATTATAAGGTATTTAGGATGATTATGTGCATACCTCCATTCTTTGGACAAATCTAAATGTTTTCGGTTCATACCATCTTCTTGTACTTCTTCAAGTCCATTGTTGTTTGGCTCACTTTCTTCGTCATGATTTGGTTTGTCTTTTAAGGTAAGTTCTTTTATTTTTTCTTCTAAATTTTCTGTATCATCATCAAAAGCATCCTCCTTTCTTAATGAAAGGTTGTTAGATTCATCAAAGACAACGTGAATAGATTCTTCAATAACTAAAGTATGCTTGTTGAAGACTCTATATGCTTTGCTTAATGTTGAGTATCCAAGGAAGATACCCTCATTAGACTTAGCATCAAATTTTTCAAGTTTATCTTTTTCATTATTTAAGATAAAATATTTGCATCCAAATACATGAAAATAATTGATATTAGGCTTTCTACCATTCCAAAGCTCATAGGAGGTTTTCTCAAGAATGGGATAGATCAAAACATGATTCAGAATATAACAAGCAGTGTTAATGGCTTTAGCCCAAAAATATTTTGGAAGACTTGCTTCACATAACATAGTTCTATCCATTTCTTCAAAAGTTCTATTCTCTCTCAACAACACCATTTTGCTTAGGTATTCTTGGAGTAGAAAAGTTATGTTCAACTTCATTTTCGTTACAAAATATTTTAAAATTTTGATTTTTAAATTCAGTACCATGATCACTTCTAATTTTAATTATTATTGAATTTTTTTCATTCAAAATATTTTTATAGAATTTTGAAAAAGCAGTAAAAGCTTCATCTTTATGTGCTAAAAACTAAATCCAAGTAAATCATGAAAAATCATCTATGATCACAAGTTCATATTTCTTTTCTCCTCGGCTTGAGGTCCTTGTAGGTCCAAATAAGTCCATGTGAATTAATTCTAGAGGTCTAAATGTTGAAACAATATTTTGAATTTGAAACTCCTCCTAGTTTGTTTTCCAAGTTGACATGCATCACAAAGATGATCATTTTCAAAGTTTAATTTAGGTAAGCCTTTGACTAAGTCTTTGGCAACCAATTTTGATAATGTGTGCATGCTTGCATGATCTAATCTATGATACTATAGCCAAGTAGTTTCTTTGATCTTAGTATCTTTAGCAATAAGACATTGACCACTCTTCATGGTTATCTCATCGAGATCAACCATGTAGATATTTTCACATCTATGTCCAATAAATATGATACTATTATCAAAGGGACTAGTGACTATGCATAGACTAGTGACTATGCATAAAGATAATTTAAAAATGACTTTGAACCCTTTGTCACATAATTGATTTATGCTTAACAAATTATGTTTTAAGTTATCAACAAGTAAAACATTCTTAATAAAGGTGGAGGGAGAGAGTTTGATTTTACCAATGCCAATAATTTTTTCTTTTCTATTATCACCAAAAGTAATCAATCCTCCATTCTTTTTCTCAAGGGTGATGAATTGATCTTTGTCATCCGTTATACGTCTTGAACAGTTACTGTCTAAATACCATGCTCTTTCAACTTCATCAGCTGCAAAACATTCCTGCAAAACAATCAAGTGGCTGATTTAGGTATCCAAGTTTTCTTGGATCCTTTAGGATTAGCATTCATGGTTTTCTTGGAATCCCAAATTTGTTTAACTGAATTTTTATTTGTTTTACTATAAATACATGCATGTGCTTTGTGTCATATCTTACCATAGCAAAAACAAGCAATATTTGAAGAGAAATATGATGATGTTGATTTAGTATAAAGATTCTTTAAGAGATTTTGTTTCTTGTTAGGATTATAACCTATTCCAACTTTATCATAGATAGCTTTTTGGTTATTTAAGATCATTTTTAATTTTTCAGAACTACATATAAACTTATCAATCAATGGTTTTAGCATTTGAACTTTCTTTCTCAATGAATCATTTTTCTCTATTAAAATCTTATTTCTTTGTTGAATTTCATCTTTTTCCTTGGATAATATATCACATGTTATTTTCAGATTTTTATTTTTATCAGAAATCTTTCAAAATTTTTTCATTAGGTCGTAAAAGGTATCTTGTAATTCATCAAAAGAATATTTTTGAGCGATTTCAAACTTTACGTCATTTCTTGTGCCATGAAACACAGGTTTATGACATCTTCAGATTCTTCATCGGAGCTAGATTCATCACTATCATTCCATGTTGCAATTATTGCTTTCTTTTTGGCCTTCTTGATACTTTTCTTTAAGTTGGGGCAATCAGCCTTGAAGTGTCCAGATCTTTTGCACTCAAAGTATAAAGGCAATTCTCTTTCTTTATCCTTGTCCTTGCTCGTTTCACCTCTATTAAAGGGTTTCTTCTTGAATCATTGCTTTCTTCTTCTTATAAACTTCTTAAACTTTCTTGTAATTAGTGCTATGTCCTTATCTTTTTCATCTTCATCCGTTGACCCATCTTCTTCTTCATCAATTACAGTAGATTTAAGGGCTATGGTCCACTTCTTTTTTCCTTCATCTTTATTGTGCTACTTTATAATGATTTCATGGGTCATCAGTGATCCAATAAGCTCTTCCAAGGGCAGTTTATTTAAGTCTTTAGCCTCTTGAATTGTAGTGACCTTTTCCTCCCATGACTTCGACAAAGATCTAAGGATTTTTCTTACTAAATCACTATTAGAATAAATCTTTCCAAGACTTTTTAGACCGTTAGTTAATCAGTGAAATGAGTGAACTTTTCTATGATTGATTCAGTGGATTTCATTTTGAAAAGCTCATATTGGTGCGCTAGCATGTTAATCTTAGATTCCTTAACTTGGTTTGTGCTCTCATGAGTAACTTCAAGTCTATCCCAAATTTTTTTGTAGAATTACAAGTAGAGATTCGATTAAACTCGTTGGCATTCAAGGCACAATACAAGACGTTCATAGCCTTGGCATTTAGCTGAATTAATCTCTTATCTTTCTCACTCCAATCCTTTTCAGGTTTGGGTGTGCTAATGCCATCAACTATAATAGTGGGTGTGTGCGGTCCATTGATTATAATACTCCACATATCATAATCAAGAGCTTGAATGAAGATTCTCATGCATGCTTTTCAATATGTGTAGTTTATGCCATTGAAAAGTGATGGTCTGTTGGTGGATTGCCCTTTGGCAAGTGAACCTCCCAATTATGTTGTCATGATCTTTATCTCCTAATGGTTAGATCAGTACTAGCTGAGAACCAAGCTTTGATACCACTTGTCCAGCTAGACAATCCAAGAGGAAGGATGAATTTGGTTATTAAAATTTTTAGCAAATTTAGTGAGTGAAATGCAGAGAAAATAAAAGACTGTATGGAATAGAAAGTTACTAAGCAGTAGAAAAAAAGACCAACACATAAGAGGAGAAGAACACACACAAGCATAATGGATTTATAGTGGTTTGGTGCACTTCTAGCACCTACATCCACTCCTCAGCAATCCTCTGGGAAATTTTACTATAATCACCTGATTACAGCATGTTTGTTTTCACCGAGCTCACAAACAAACCTAATTGGTTTTACCCAGGCTAACCAATCAAAATCTTTACAAGTCTTTAACTTAAGGCTCCCCCAAAGTAAACTAAGTTTGGTATAATAATAACCGTTCAAGTTTTAGCCCCAACTGAAACTTTTACACCAAATTTGATAAAAAAGTAAATACAACACTGTAAAACCCTATTTTGGTTTGGATAGTTGTCACTGTAGCTTTTCTTCTTAAGGATGCTTTAAATGTTTATAATAAATTCTCTCTTTCCTCTTTGAAAGTACTCAGAAGGATCAAGAAAGTATTGAATAAGAGTTGGCGAACTTTTTTTTAGACTAACTTTACTCAAAGTACTCTCTTTTTTTGTTTTAGATTATGTCCAGATCTTAAACTATATTTTTATTTTATATTTTTCTTTTTTCTTTTATGCTTAATCATTTTCAAATGGTTTTTGGTGATTTGATAAGGATTCTAGCCATTTATGACTGTTCGAGATTGAAGTTAGCCATTGAAAAAGATTTTGGGTGAAAGCAGACTTCTGTAGAACTAGTCGTTGCACCTGTCAGACTCCATTAAGCTGGCTCGATTCATGCTTTAAGTCAGCTCGAGTATAGTTTCTACGCAAAGCATCATTCTATCCTTTTGAGAGAGAAGGCTTGATTTTGTGTCAGGCTAGCTCGATCGGCAATCAGCAAAAATAGTATTTTCTATTAATCTAAGATAATTGACTCGGCTGAGAATCGGGTTGGCTCAATCAGTAGAACTTCCAAACAAGTCTTTTGCCACTCTAAGATAGCTAGCTCAATTGGAAATCAAGTCAGCTCGATCAATAATTTTTCAAAACTAATTTTCTGCCTTTCTGAGACAACTGGCTTAGATCCAAATTGAGCCGGCTCAACTGCGTGCCAAGCTAAAGAGATAGGTGTGTGCCATACCAAGGTTGGCTCGAATCAAGGATGGGTCAACTCGGGCTTTGAGAGAGGATTCTTTTTACGTCAAAATTGTTTCAAAAATAGTTCCAAATACCTCAAGGGATCTTCAATTGATTATGGATTCATTAAACGACCTTTTTTTTCTACAAAAAATAGAATTTGGCATTCTTGAAAAGTATTAGTATTGAGGTTATGCTTTAATATTTTGTAATCATCAAAATCATTCTTGGGGGCAACACCTACATAGTGTCTTACTGTGGTATCAAAGCTAGATTGTTAAATGTGATTTATATGCTTTAATAATCTAAAAAATTAGCATATTTGATATGTACTTTTCGAGTAGCAAGTAATCTGATTGGATTGGTTGCCATGGTCATTCGGTCATAGGTGAAAAGAATGGTTTAAAGGCCATCTTCTCTCATTCGATGGGGTTCTCCTATGGCGGTAAGGGTGCCACTACGATTATATCCCATGAAGATGAAGCAGTAAAAAAAATTAAAAATTAATTTAATCTAAATTTTAATCATGGATATGCGTTTAGATAGGATCTAAAATGATTCATAATTTTTATGTATTGTACATAGATTTAGATTAAAACCTATAACTAGTAACTATTTATGAAATGAGCTGACCTATTTTTTAAATGAGTTGATCCATTTAGCGAAAAGTGCTAGATTATAAAAGAACCTTTCAAAAATTTAAAAAATATTTTTAAAATGTCGAACCCCAACCCATCAACCCAAAATTTAATTAAAAAATTAAGGGTTATGCATTAGGGTCTAGAATTATGGATTAAAGATCCTAAGTCATGAGCATAAATTTTGGATTATTAAGTTAGATAAATTAGGTTCATTAATTGGGTTAGACCTAGGGTTAGATTAAAGAATGGACTAAAGTTAGAGTAATTGATCAAATCTAACCAAATGTTGATTTAGATTAGGTCAAGACTCTTTAGATTCAATTACAATAGTTATAGTTGGTCAAGTCCATGTCTTTAATGGGAACCAAATGGACTTGATTCATGGCTACGAGGTCGAACCTGAAATTACTAGATTGATCAAATTGAAACTAATGAATCGGTTGGTGTCTAAGGTAATATTGGCAGTCCAGACTAGTAGTATTTAATTGGGAGCTACTCGCACTGATTCGATCTTTGACGAGTTAATGGCATATCCTTTCCACTGATCTCTCTTACCTGACCAACCTGGTGAATTAGATTTTGATTAGATCACTTGATGATTCGAGCTCATCCATGTCAATTAAGTAAACCAGTGTGATTGATTTAGGTGCTTCTATTGTTAGATATATGTGCCCTAGAAGCCAGAATTGGCTGACACTTATAATACACTTCTAGGGGCAAAATTGTAATTTTGACTATAATTAATGAAATGGGTTATTATTCTATCACACATGTGTATTTAGTGTCTGTGATACATCCTTTGAGTTAATGGTAATGATAATTCATATTTTCAAGAGTTGAAAATTTAAGACATGAATAATCATTATTAACTCATAAACAGCTCCCGACCATAGGATCATCACGAGGATGGTGATTGATCCGGAAGGTTGGTGTACGATCGCTTCTCTTTAGTAGATGAGTCTTGAGTCTACGGTGTGGAGACACCGGAGCGAGAGTACAGGTACTCGTTAGAGAACGAGGGCACTGAGCGTGACCACCTCGAGTAGTCATTAGGGAAGTCTACCTTCTCGTCAATGACTGACTCGATGCTGCAGTAGGTGTGTCTGGTTCTTTGACCTGAGATGCATCGGCAGTTCACCTTGAGGGTGTTATAGTTTGACTACACCATTACTCGGTCTCCTAGCCATATGGAACCCTGAGGTGTATGTTGGCTATGACATGTTCATTGTAGGAACTGGATTGCATCAAGATGGGAATCTATCTACCTCGGTGGTAGAGGAGCAGCCCTATGATGATCATGAGAATCAAGTCCAGAAATCCATGGCCATGGTAGAGTGAAATAATAGAAAGAGTTTCTATTTAGATTTTCACATTGGACTCGAATCGAATGATTACATCATATGACAGAGACTAGGGTTTGACGAGTTCACCTTAACCCTAATCTGATCGGGGCTCAAGATAGAAGAACTTAATCACACAGGTAGCTGCACCAAGAGGTTCGCATTCAGCTCTGATGGGTTGCCACCATATACTGCTAGGTGTCACTGGTGGATTTTGGGAGCAATTAGAATGATTTAGATGATCGATCATTCTAGCTGTTCGAATCAGAAGAGTTCTGATCCATCGAAAGGAGTTTCGATGATGTCGATGATAGAGATCATGACATATCCCATTACCATACAGAACTGAACCTAACTGGGTCACACAAACAAGGGTTTGAATCTGGTGATCATCAATTGAACTGATCTAGTTCAATTGATCTGAATGAGATTCAATTAGGTTCAAGAAAATCGTGCTAGCACTCGATTGAACCTAACGTTCTTCTTTTACTATCATAAATAAGTTGTCCTGACTGAGCCAAAGGAGTTTGTGCTCAATCAGAGGCCTTCATATGGTTTGACTGGAGGTTGTCCAAGTCAGAAAAGGTTGTCTTATTTTGTAAGACATTACCTACCATTTTTGGTCACCTGCCATTTCTTGTTCCTTTGACTTTGGTCAAAAGTCTACCTTTGACTGGTCAAACGTTGACCATTCACCCTTTGACTTTTGACCACATGTCATGCACCTATTGGAGAGCTGGTGGGGGCCTGTCCCCCTGCCAGAACCTGGCAAGGAGAAGGGCGCACGCCAAGGGTGGCGTGAGCCCAAGTAGGAGGCGCCTAGGAGTCCTTGTTGGACAAGGACTCCACCTCCCTTTTTGGATTCCAATTAGAGTTCTACCTAAGAATCCAGTTTGACTGGTCTTAGGCACCCTCTAAGGAGGAATCCAGGGGTCTCTTTTTCAACCAATCAGATTTAGATCTGATTTCACAAAGGGTTGTGATTGGTTGAGAGGAAGAGGAGTTGGATCACAAGAGGTCTATAAATAAGACCCTGCGCCCAACCCTAATCCAAAGTGAATTCAATGAGATTTCCCACGCCCCAAGGCTGCCTCTCCCCTCTTCCTCCATGCCATAGTCTCTTCTCCCCTTGCTCTCTCCACGTCCAAAAGTGTTTTGGACTTAGTTTTGGTGCGATTCAGATCAAGGAAAGGCGATCAAAAGCAAGAAGGCTGCGCTGCTGCAAAAGGACGACTGCAGATCTTCAAAAGAGTTTTGAAGATCCTCCAGATCAGATCCAGATCTAATTTTTGGAGGTGTGATAGAGAAGAAGAGGATCTCCAGATCCAACCTGAGTGGATACCGGTAGAGGCCAGGCGCTTGCGTGGCTAAGATCCAGAACCTTCCGCTGCAATCAGGATCATCTACAGGGTAATAGGATTACCCAAATCAGGTAAATTAAATTTGATTTAATTTATCTTCTTTTATTTTATTTATTAAAATAATAAGAATCAGATCTTGAAACATATCAAGATCTGATTAAGGTCAAGAGAAAATTTTTAAAATATATCTCTTGATCTAATCAGATCTGGACGAACCTGGACCGGGAAATCAGGATTTCCCTTCAACTGGTATCAGAGCCATGGTTCTAAAATTGTTTAGATCTGAATTTTAATTTTATTTTAATTAAAAAATAAGTGATTTCAGATGTCACATGAGATGTGATCAGATCTGAAATCAGAAAAAATTAAAATTAAATGATTTGGATCTAAGAACATGAAGATATGCATGACTAGTTCTAGAATAGAATAGTTCTATAGAATAGTTTTGCATGTTTTGATTTAATCTGATTAAATCATATTTTAGATCTATCTTATTTACTATTTTCTGATATTATAAGTTATTATAATAACATCTGATAAAATAGCAAATAAAAATTATTTAATTTTAAATATCATATGAGATATGATTGATGCATGTCTAGACTAGTTGTAGAATAGTTCTACATAATTATCTAGATTAGAATTTATTTTGATTAGATCAATTTAAATCTAATTTTTTAGATTATTATGAGATAATTTAGATCTGAAAACATGCATGATTCGATACATGAGATGTATGCAAAATATGCCTTGATTAGATCTAAATTTGTATATGAGATATATGATATAGATCTATAAACTGTTTTGTAGATTTACATGTTCCTGATTAAGGCGTTCCTCTTGGCCGTCCGATCATAAGAACGAAGAAGGGTTTAAAGGCCCTCTCTTCCCATTCGATGGGGTGTTCTTATGACGTGTAGGGGTGCTGCGTGTTCGTCCTTAATCAGAAATCCAAAACTTACTTTCTGCAAAACCCTAGATCCTGAAACCCTAGGATTTATTGTGCATATTTTGTTTATGAACCCTAACTTAATTAAGAATTAAGATTTATGGAATATTAATTAGGTCTAAAATTGAGAATTTTAGATCTAAGACATATTCATAATACTGGGTTCGGGCTTGGGTAGCTCAATTAGGTCTAAGCGGTTGATCAAACCGAATCAAGAGTTGGTTAGATGGGATCAACAATGCTTAAATTGACCAGCCTAATAGGATTAAGTCTGGGTCAAGATCGAGTCACGATCAAGCAAGACCTAATTAGGCTCAGAGGTTAGAGTCTGGATTGTAGGCTAACCCAATTGGTTCTGACTCAACAATTTGGTGTCTAAGGTAAGTTTGGCACAGACGACCGACTGGTTTTTAATTGGAAGCTACTCGACCTGAATGCGTTCTTGTGCGAGTTAACGGCATATTCCTTCCACCGGTCTCACTTACCTGGCCATATCTGTTGACTCAGTTCTGATTTGAGGTGGTCAATAATCCGAGCTGAACCCATGCCACTAGGTTAGTCATAATTGTTATGACTATGACAAGTCTAGTTTAATGAGACCTGAATCAATTCTCCCTAAGAAAAGATTAAGTCTGAGGTCTTCCACCATTGTAGATGTGCGGGCCCTTCCCGGGGTTGATTGTTCTCGGCTGGATACAGTGGCTCAGTTGCACCGGGAAGATGCAACCATGTCTATTAGGCATTGGATGCTATGGGCTGGAGGATGAGTTGGGCTCAATATTTTGGATACGGTGAGAGACTCAATTAGGAACCCAGTCTATGCAAATGGTGGGTCTGACTTAACTAAGGAGTGGATCAATATTCCGGATACGGTGAGATTCATGAATTAGAGACCAAGTTTGGGTGCACCATGATTAGAGAATCATTGAACAAGAGTTGTTCACTCATTGGCTAACCCATCACCAATAACTGTTAGGTGAGGTGATGAGTCAGTTGGTGAGACCGCACCACCCACTAGAAATCATTAATCATGGAGATTTTTGCATCTCTACAAAGGGAGTGTAGGGATCCGAGAAAATAGTGGGAGCTAATTTGTTTAAAAATAAAATTCCTAAACAAATTGGTCAAGTCATAAATTACAGTATCTAACTAGAATCTTTGACTCTCTACAGAAAAATGTCTGCGTCCAACCCATTGGCACGTATCCTAGACACACATAGACTGACTGGACCCAATTATAAAGATTGGCTCAGGAACTACAAAATTGTTTTGGGTTCAGAGAAGTTAACACATGTTTTGGACCAGGACCCTCCCACCTTACCAGCTCGTCCATCCACTGAACAGAGAGCGTCTCTAGAAAAATGGATTGACGAAGATAATAAGGCCAGATACTACATGTTGGGCTCGATGTCTGATGAGCTCCAGCGCCAACATGAAGATATCGGGACTGCTCGCCAAATGTTGGCTCACCTGCAGGAGATGTTTGGTGAACAGAGTCGCGCAGCCAAATATCAAGTCACGAAATGACTTTTTAAGGCTAAGATGCGTGATGGGCAGTCAGTCCAAGATCACTGTCTGACAATGATCAAGGACATGGAAGAGCTTGAGAAGCTCGGTGTGAAGTTGGACTTGGACTTGCAGAACGATATTATTCTGCAATCCTTGACTGATGCATATGGGCAATTCATCATGAATTACCACATGCATAAACTTCAAAATTCCTTGGCCGAGTTGAATGAATATGCTGGTTACCGCTGAGCTTTCTATGAAAGGTTCTAAAGGCTCAGTTCTTGCTATGGAACGGACTTCTTCCAAAAGAAAGTCTTATGGAAAGAAAAAGAAGTCTGTGAAAAAGCAAAAGGTGGAAGGATCAAAGAAGAAGAAGGCAGAATCGAAGAAAAAGGTCGATGGCAAAGGAAAGTATTTCCATTGCAACAGCGACGGCCATTGGAAGCGGAACTGCCCTACTTACCTGGCCACCCTAAAGAACAAGAAGGAAGGTCCTTCTGGAGGTATGCTCGTTATTGAGTCTAACCTTACGGTTTCTTCTGCATCCAGTTGGGTGCTTGACTCTGGTTCTAGTGCTCATCTGTGCACTTCTATGCAGGGTCTTGAGGATAGCAGGAGGCTGAGGGATGGAGACATGATCCTACGCGTCGGTAATGGAGCAAGAGTTGCTGCAGTAGCCGTGGGAACATACCCTCTTCGATTACCATCTGGTTTAGACTTAGTTTTAAAAGACTGTTATTATGTGCCTGCAGCTAGCAGGAATTTGATTTCTGTTTCATGCTTAGCACAAGAAGGTTATGTGATCACCTTCTTTAAGGACCATTGTAACATTCTTTATGAAAGAAATAAAATTGCAAATGGTTTCCTTATTAATGGTCTTTATCAGTTGCATATTGATGTACCTATTTTAACTATCGAGCAAAACGTGAATGCCAAACGACCTAGGGATAGTCCAAACGACAGATATCTATGGCACCTGAGATTAGGTCATATAGCAGAAGATAGGATTAACAAATTGGAGAAAAATGGGCTATTGAGTCCATTGACTTTTGAGTCATATCCAACTTGTGAATCTTGTCTTCAAGGCAAAATGACTAAACTCCCTTTTGTTGGACATGGGGAGAGGGCCACAGATCTCCTTGCCCTAGTACATACTGATGTGTGCGGCCCATTCGATGTGCCGGCTAGAGGCAATTTTGTCTACTTCATTACCTTTACCGATGATCTGTCTAGGTATGGGTATGTGTATCTTATGAGACACAAGTCTGAAGCCTTTTGAAAAGTTCAAAGAATTCAGACATGAAGTAGAAAAACAAACTGGAAAACCCATTAAGGTTCTTCGATCAGATCGAGGAGGTGAATACCTTAGCCGGGAATTCCTAGACTATCTTAAGGAAAATGGCATAGTCTCTCAATGGACTCCACCAGGAACACCTCAACTCAACGGGGTTTCAGAACGGAGAAATCGGACTCTATTGGATATGGTTCGATCCATGATGAGCTTCACAGACCTCCCTGATTTTCTTTGGGGACATTCATTATTAACTTCAATCTATTTACTGAATAGGGTTCCCTCTAAAACCGTTCCTACCACACCGTATGAGATATGGCACGGTAAGAAACCAAGTCTGAGTCATCTCAGAATTTGGGGTTGTCCGGCTTATGTCAAAAGACAACAAGCGGACAAGTTAGAGTTTAGGTCCTTTAGAGCTCGATTCATAGGATATCCTAAAGAGTCATTAGGATACTATTTCTACATTCCAGAAGACCACAATGTGATTGTGAGTCGACATGCCATATTTCTTGAAAAATAGTTTATTCAAGATAGTGGCATTGGAAAGCAGATTAAGCTTGATGAGAAAGTCTCACAAGCAGAACGAGCTAAGGACCAAGTGGAACCAAATCAGGTTGAGCCAATAAGAACACTACCTCCTCCACCTCGTAGATCGGAAAGAGTTTTCCCGTCCCCCTGAAAGATACTTAGGTATTATTTCAGAGGATAGAGGAAATGTTCCTCATAGGTAATGGTGCTCATGGTGATGATCCCAAAACCTACAACGAGGCGATATCAGATATCGACTCCGAGAAATGGCTTGAGGCAATGAAGTCAGAGAATCGACTCGATGCACTCAAACCAAGTCTGGACCTTGGTAGATCCACCAGAAGGTATAGTACCTATTGGGTGTAAATGGATCTTCAAGAGAAAGATTGGTGCAGATGGGAATGTGGAGACATTCAAGGCTAGACTGGTGGCAAAAGGTTATAGTCAACGCGAAGGCATTGACTATCAGGATACCTTTTCCCGGTAGCTATGCTAAAATCCATCCGCACATTGCTTGCTGTTGCAGCCTATTTCGATTATGAAATATGGCAAATGGACGTGAAAACGGCATTCCTAAATGGATATCTTGAGGAAGATATCTATATGGAACAGCCGCTAGGTTTCACATCCAGTGATACTGATCACAAGGTTTGCAAGCTGCAAAGGTCCATATATGGACTTAAGCAAGCATCTCGGAGCTGGAACACTCGTTTCAATGATGTGATCAAAAAGTTTGGTTTCATCAAAAATGAAGAGGAACCATGTGTTTTCAAAAGGGTCAGTGGGAGCGCTGTTGTCTTCCTCGTATTGTACGTGGATGACATCCTCCTTATTGGAAATGATATTCCCATGTTGACATCAGTCAAGATGTGGTTGTCCAAGGAATTCTCCATGAAAGACCTAGGTGAAGCATCCTTTATTCTAGGAATTAAGGTCTATAGGGATAGACCGAATAGGATGCTAGGACTTTCACAGAAAATGTACATAGAGGAAGTACTAAAGAGGTTTAGTATGGAAAACTCTAAGAGGGGATTAATACCCTTCAGACATGGTATTCATCTTTCCAAGAAGATGTGCCCCAGCACACCTGAGGAAATAGAACGCATGAGCAAGATCCCTTATGCTTCTGCAATAGGGAGCCTCATGTATGCCATGCTATGTACACGACCTGATATAGCCCATGCTGTGAGTGTCACAAGCAGATATCAGTCAAATCCAGGTGAAGAACACTGGACTTCTATGAAATGTATCCTTAAGTACTTGAGAAGAACTAAGGATATGATGTTGGTCTTTGGTAATGGAGAACTCCAAGTTCAGGGATACACAGACTCAGGACTTCATGTCCGATATAGATGATCGAAAGTCGACATCTGGCAGACTGTTTGTGCTGGAAGAGTTCTAAGCAAACGGCGATATCATCTCATCCGCGATTACCTTGAGAAAGGTTACGTTGAGGTCAAGAGAGTCAACTCCACAGATAATGTGGCAGACCCACTTACAAAGCCGTTGGGCCAGCAGAAGATCGAAGCCCACCTTGAGAAGATGGGACTTAGACTTGTAGCCAATTGGCTTTAGGACAAGTGGGAGATTGTTAGATATATGTGCCCTAGAAGCCAGAATTGGCTGACACTTGTAATACACTTCTAGGGGCAAAATTATAATTTTGACTATAATTAATGAAAATGGGTTATTTTCTATCACACATGTGTATTTAGTGTCTGTGATACATCCTTTGAGTTAATGGTAATGATAATTCATATTTTCAAGAGTTGAAAATTTAAGACATGAATAATCATTATTAACTCATAAACAGCTCCCGACCATAGGATCATCACGAGGATGGTGATTGATCCAAAAGGTTGGTGTACGATCGCTTCTCTTTAGTAGATGAGTCTTGAGTCTACGGTGTGGAGACACCGGAGCGAGAGTATAGGTACTCGTTAGAGAACGAGGGCACTGAGCGTGACCACCTCGAGTAGTCATTAGGGAAGTCTACCTTCTCGTCAATGACTGACTCGATGCTGCAGTAGTGTGTCTGGTTCTTTGACCTGAGATGCATCGGCAGTTCACCTTGAGGGTGTTATAGTTTGACTACACCATTACTCGGTCTCCTAGCCATATGGAACCCTGAGGTGTATGTTGGCTATGACATGTTCATTGTAGGAACTGGATTGCATCAAGATGGGAATCTATCTACCTCGGTGGTAGAGGAGTAGCCCTATGATGATCATGAGAATCAAGTCCAGAAATCCATGGCCATGGTAGAGTGAAATAATAGAAAGAGTTTCTATTTAGATTTTCACATTGGACTCGAATCGAATGATTACATCATATGACAGAGACTAGGGTTTGACGAGTTCACCTTAACCCTAATCTGATCGGGGCTCAAGATAGAAGAACTGAATCACACAGGTAGCTGCACCAAGAGGTTCGCATTCAGCTCTGATGGGTTGCCACCATATACTGCTAGGTGTCACTGGTGGATTTTGGGAGCAATTAGAATGATTTAGATGATCGATCATTCTAGCTGTTCGAATCAGAAGAGTTCTGATCCATCGAAAGGAGTTTCGATGATGTCTATGATAGAGATCATGACATATCCCATTACCATACAGAACTGAACCTAACTGGGTCACACAAACAAGGGTTTGAATCTGGTGATCATCAATTGAACTGATCTAGTTCAATTGATCTGAATGAGATTCAATTAGGTTCAAGGAAATCGTGCTAGCACTCGATTGAACCTAACGTTCTTCTTTTACTATCATAAATAAGTTGTCCTGACTGAGCCAAAGGAGTTTGTGCTCAATCAGAGGCCTTCATATGGTCTGACTGGAGGTTGTCCAAGTCAGAATAGGTTGTCTTATTTGTAAGACATTACCTGCCATTTTTGGTCACCTGCCATTTCTTGTTCTTTGACTTTGGTCAAAAGTCTACCTTTGACTGGTCAAACGTTGACCATTCACCCTTTGACTTTTGACCACATGTCATGCACCTATTGGAGAGCTGGTGGGGGCCTGTCCCCCTGCCAGAACCTGGCAAGGAGAAGGGCGCACGCCAAGGGTGGCGTGAGCCCAAGTAGGAGGCGCCTAGGAGTCCTTGTTGGACAAGGACTCCACCTCCCTTTAGGATTCCAATCAGAGTTCTACTAAGAATCCAGTTTGACTGGTCTTAGGCACCCTCTAAGGAGGAATCCAGGGGTCTCTATTCCAACCAATCAGATTTAGATCTGATTTCACAAAGGGTTGTGATTGGTTGAGAGGAAGAGGAGTTGGATCACAAGAGGTCTATAAATAAGACCCTGCGCCCAACCCTAATCCAAAGTGAATTCAATGAGATTTCCCATGCCCCAAGGCTGCCTCTCCCCTCCTTCTCCACGCCATAGTCTCTTCTCCCCTTGCTCTCCATGTCCAAAAGTGTTTTGGACTTAGTTTGGTGCGATTCAGATCAAGGAAAGGCGATCAAAAGCAAGAAGGCTGCGCTGCTGCAAAAGGACGACTGCAGATCTTCAAAAGAGTTTTGAAGATCCTCCAGATCAGATCCAGATCTGATTTTTGGAGGTGTGATAGAGAAGAAGAGGTTCTCCAGATCCAACCCGAGTGGATACCGGTAGAGGCCAGGCGCTTGCGTGGCTAAGATCCAGAACCTTCCGCTGCAATCAGGATCATCTACAGGGTAATAGGATTACCCAAATCAGGTAAATTGAATTTGATTTAATTTATCTTCTTTTATTTTATTTATTAAAATAATAAGAATCAGATCTGAAACATATCAAGATCTGATTAAGGTCAAGAGAAAATTTTTGAAATATATCTCTTGATCTAATCAGATCTAGACGAACCTGGATCGGGAAATCAGGATTTCCCTTCATCTATGACCAGCTTGAATTATCATTCATAATATGATGATTTGGTTGTGTCTTTCTAATGGTGGTCAGATTGGTCGGTTAAAGTCGGGCATGATTATTTATTGGTTAGATGCACCAAATATGGTCATGTTAATGGTTGGATCTAATTAGACCTTTTCAATGAAGGCCAAAGTCTACTAATTAAATTTTTAGGGTAAAATAAATTTTTTAGAAGCTGTTTAAAGAAATAATTGGTTATAAAACTACCCATAGATGCACATGAATTGACCGACCAAAGTCAAGCTTGTGTGTAGTCTGTGTGGATTCTAGTACCCACTAAGAAATTAAAGTAATTTCTTGAATTGGAGGTAGAGGCTACCAGTTCATATAAAATAATGGAAGAACCTTTAGACTAAAATCCAAGTCTTTAGGATAAATAATTCATATACTAATAAGATTTAGTTTTTCTTTTTTGTATAGCTATGGCCACTATCCTGTCACTCCGATCATTGTTAGATAATAACAAACTGATGGGATCCAACTTCGATAGTTGGTATCGAAAGTTGAAGATAGTCTTGAAGCATGAGCGAATCATGTATATTTTGATAGATCCAGCACCTGAGGAGCCAGCTCCGAATGCTAGAGGAACGGTTTGAGATACTTATCAAAAATGGCTTAACGACCATACCACCATTCGATGCATCATGCTAGCAGCAATGAATAATGAGTTCAATCGTAGCTTTGAAAATGCCCAGCCATAGGAGATGCTTCAAGTGTTGAACGACACCTTTGGCATGCCTAACGATGTTGAGAGGCATAAGACTAGTTGTGCCATTTTCAATGCTCAGATGAGAGATGGGGCATCAGTCATTGATCATGTATTGTATCTGATCGAGATGATTAAGTGCCTGAGTAAGCTATACTTTTTTTTGTAGGAGTAGCTTGGAAAGGATGTGATCCTAAACTCTTTGCCCAAGTCCTTTTTCTCCTTTCTTACTCATTTCAGAATAACAAAACCTGCAGTGAACTATCATGGCTTATTGGGGTTACTGTAGAACTTTAAGAAGAATCACCAGCTCCATGACTGCTTATCGTTAAAGTAATAAATAAATATTAAATCTGATTTTAATATTTAGAACAGTAGTAAGTTGGGCGTTGATTTTTTCGAAGATTGAAGGCTAAGTTATATTCAATTTTAATTAAAAATAAAATTTTTAATTTAGTTTTAATGTAGAAATTTAAATAAGTAGATTAAATAGGGCAAATTAAGAGTTTAGCAAAATAAAAAGAAAGCAAAAACTTAATTAATTAGGGTTTTCAAATTAATGAGAATTATTCTAAAATTTTGAATTCATCTTCAGCATTGTTGTGGTAATTCTTTTTAATGCAAAAATTTATTATTTTTAAAAATTTAATTATGATTATAATTTATTTTTTAGAGCATGAATAATATCTTTTGATAATGATTCATCTCTATGTAATCATAAATTATTCAATACTTTAATTTTTAAAAATTAATAATATAACTTTTAATGATTATTCTCTAAAATAAATTATTAAACTAAGTATAGACTATATCTGCCAATCACATCCCATCCTAATGAATATAATTTATTTAGATCTTAAATTAATAAATAGCATATCAAGTAATCAGGATCTCATGCATAAAAAAAAAAATTTTATTACAAACTGAGAAAGAGAACATGTTTGCATAAAAAGTAATTACAAAAGATGAAGAAAAAAATTACAACCCATGATAGAAGATTTCATCTACTCTCCTAGAATCCATGGTGCAGACACCAGTTCACAAGCCACCATCTGGCTTGACTAAGCTAGACTGCCATATGTGCCACTTGAATGCCACCTCTGCACTGCATCATCACTCGAGTTGGAGCCTTGATGGATCCTTGATGCTGCCCAAAGGAGAATCTCAAATTTGTAGCCTACTCCATGAAGAAGTCCTAAAAGATTAGCCTAAAAATATCCACATGACAACTGTTGATTGGTGCGAGATATGGTCCAAGTTTATCACAAGATGGCACCACCTATAGGATTAGCTTATTAGAGTTTGATTTGTTTTAAACTATTAGTGTTTGAATTATTTTAGACACTTGTTATTTTATCTATAAACACCTTGTATTAGAACTCTTAATGAAATGGAAAATGAATGAAAATTTAAGGTTGCTTTCCTCTCCAATCTAGAGATCCTCTTCCCCTCTTGGTCTTTTTTTCTCTCTTTCTCTCTTCTTCTGAGTTTTCTCTCTACGCCTGAACTCATCCTTGTGCCAAGATCAAAACCACCACCCCTCCACATGCCATCTACTATCAAGATATTGATCCGGAGTAATGCTTGAAGGTGCCTTGATTCTGAATTCATAAAGTTCTTCCATGGATTGGGATCACAACCGCCTGCAACAACCTAACTTCTCTAAAATTGAATCAAGCGATCATCTGAGCAGAATCTTCATAGATCTATTGAGGAGATCGTTATTGTTGGTGAGTAAAATTTATTTTCTTAATTTTTTTTAGATCTAAACCAAAATTATGAAGCCTAATCAAAAGAGGATTTCTCAATCACCTTTAAGCCTAGATTCTTTAAAAATTAAAAGGGACAGCGATACATGCTAGGAAGATCTACTTGCTTTAATCAATACTATTCTTTCTTGAAAGTTTAGATCTTGTTAGATTTGCTTGTGTTTATTATTTTTATTGCTAAAATAAATAAATAAATAAGTTAGTTGCATCTTCAATCACATACCCATCCCGCATCAGATTTGGTATTAGAGCCATGTTTTGATTAGATTTTGCATTCTACACTTTTTCTATTTCATATAGTTATCCTTGAGAAATTTGTTTTTAATCATAAAAAAATTAAAAAATATATAATTTTTACTATTTTGGAAATCTTGTTTGATAAGAAATCTGCTCCTGAAATTTCTCTTCAAGATTCTATCGTTTTGTTTTCCAAAACTATTTGAAAACCCTGTTATTTGTGTATAGGACTCTGTTCTATATAGGCAGCAGAGAAAAATTTATAGTTTATTATATAAGAATGCAAAAATTATAAAACTTATTTTACTGGAAACTAGATTTGTTGGACTTCACAACATGATTTCTTGATCTTAGGTTAAGATTAAGATCATTTATAATTCGATCTATAAGGCTGAACTTATTTTGCTGAAATTCTGGTTGTGCTGCATTGCATTGTTCATAACTTAATTAAGGGTACACCCATTATTATAAGATAAGGTAAAAATTTCATCACCCTTCCTTAGCCCACAAATCACCAACTTGCATCTTAGAACCCAAACTTTAATTAAAATTAATTAGACGTCAGTCCTAAGATTCAACTATGTTAGTTCATGTGATTCGTTGAGACTTGTGTAAATCGAGTCTGCAATCCACTCTCGAAATTGATGTCTAAGGCAAGCGGTAAAGAGGCAAATGCTGAAGCTAGCTCATGGTTCTTTAATTTGGTCTTTATGAGAGCAAGGGGAGCCTTCTAGGACTACACCTCTTACCTAGCTGGTTGACAGAATTGAGCAGTAGATTCAGTTCATGCTATGGTTGATTCATTGCGCACCAAACTTTAGGTCTAGGCAAATCTTAGATTTATTGTATTGCATGCATACCCAAGCTAGAACTAAGTACCTATCCATATCGAATCAACCAAGCCCAAGCAGTAATCCTATGATGGAGGCCATTCTAGAGAGACTAGATAACTTGATCCATCTGGAGCAGAATTATGGCCAAAGAATAGAAGATTTAAAGAATGCTCAAAGGAATCGGATGGCAAAATTAAACCCAGAGACCCCACTAGTGCCTTTAGTCCAGACTGAGCAGACCCCACCTCAAAGTTTAAGGTTAGGTCTACAAGTAGGTTGGTGCCTAGAAGGTCGACCCCAGCATGAACCTGTTGACCTAGATGACCGAATAGAAAGGAGTGCAAAAATTGATGCACCTAGCTTTGATGGGCATTTAGATCCAAAAAAATATTTAGATTGGGAAGCAGGTATGGACCACTTCTTCGAGTGGTACGATATGACTGAAGGTAGGAAGATTCGGTATGCTAAGATGAAATTGTTAGGTCAGGGCAAGCTGTATTGGCATAATATTTAGGTCCTAATTGAACACCATAGGCATGAACCTATAGAGACTTGGATAGAGATGAAGGAGAAACTATGAGAGAAGTACCTATCCATGTCTTATAAGTAGTGATTGATGGACCAATGGCAATGATTAACCCAAGGTAACCAACCCGAATCAGAATATATAGCCAAATTCGATGAATTTCAGATGCGGTGTGGTGTTAACGAGAATAGACTTATGACCCTTTCTAGATTTACAGTCAGGCTACGTGAGGAACTGCAGCGTGAGCTTCATTTGCATGAAGTTATGACTCTAGATCATGCATACTAGATATCCCAAGATGCTAAAAGATACCATCATCCAATAGTTCGGAGGATCGAGCCTGTTCGATCAATACCATCAGAACCTAGACCAGGACCAAGTCAGATCCCTACCCGAAGATCCCAAAATCCAACTCCTAATCTGCAAGTAAGGAAAGAAGAAAAGAATAAGAGTATTCTAGGAGAGGGACCGAGAGTCATAAGGTGCTTTAGGTGTCAAGGATTTGATAGCTCAATGCCCTACCCGTGCCCCTTTTATCAATGAGCCCAAACCTGAGACTGACAAGCCTGAAGCAGTAGAATCTGAAGAGAAGGAAGTATACAAACCAAACTCAGATCTGATCAAGAAATTTGAGAAAGCCAAACAGACCTTAGGACTAGTGAGACTAGATCCTGCAAAGAGATTGGGAGTTGTCAGGTGTGTCTTAGCTCAATCCAAGGAGAGTGAGGACTGAAGAAAGATGGCTATCTTTCATACCTATATTAGGTATCAAGATAAGCCCTGCAAAGTTATCCTAGATAGTGAAAGTTGCATCAATGCAATTTCTTCTGATGTCGTGTCTGAAGGGAAATCCTGATTTCCCGGTCCAGGTTCGTCCAGATCTGATTAGATCAAGAGATATATTTCAAAAATTTTCTCTTGATCTCAATCAGATCTTGATATGTTTCAGATCTAATTCTTATTATTTTAATAAATAAAATAAAAGAAGATAAATTAAATCAAATTCAATTTACCTGATTTGGGTAATCCTATTACCCTGTAGATGATCCTGATTGCAGCGGAAGGTTCTGGATCTTAGCCATGCAAGCGCCTGGCCTCTACCGATATCCACTTGGATTGGATCTGGAGATCCTCTTCTTCTCTATCACACCTCTAAAAATCAGATCTGGATCTGATCTGGAGGATCTTCAAAACTCTTTTGAAGATCTGCAGTCGTCCTTTTGCAGCAGCACAACCTTCTTGCTTTTGATCGCCTTTTCTTGATCTGAATCGCACCAAACTAAATCCAAAACACTTTTGGACGTGGAGAGCAAGGGGAGAAGAGACTATGGCGTGGAGAAGGAGGGGAGAGGCAGCCTTGGGGCATGGGAAATCTCATTATAATTAGGGTTGGGCGCAGGGTCTTATTTATAGACCTCTTGTGATCCAACTCCTCTTCCTCTCAACCAATCACAACCCTTTGTGAGAATCAGATCTAAATCTGATTGGTTGGAATAGAGACCCCTGGATTCCTCCTTAAGGGCGCCTAAGACAGTCAAACTGGATTCTTAGTAGAACTCTTGATTGGAATCCAAAAGGGAGGTGGAGTCCTTGTCCAACAAGGACTCCTAGGCGCCTCCTACTTGGGCTCACGCCACCCTTGGCGTGCGCCCTTCTCCTTGCCAGGTTCTGGCAAGGGGACAAGCCCCACCAGCTCTCCAATAGGTGCATGACATGTGGTCAAAAGTCAAAGGGTCAATGGTCAACGTTTGACCAGTCAAAGGTAGACTTTTGACCAAAGTCAAAGAATAAGAAATGGCAGGACCAAAAATGGTAGGTAATGTCTTACAAATAGAAAACCTATTCTGACTTGGACAACCTCCAGTCAGACCATATGAAGGCCTCTGATTGAGCACAAACTCCTTTGGCTCAGTCAGGACAACTTATTTATGATAGTAAAAGAAGAACGTTAGTTTCAATCGAGTGCTAGCACGATTTCCTTGAACCTAATTGAATCTCATTCAGATCAATTGAACTAGATCAGTTCAATTGATGATCACCAGATTCAAACCCTTGTTTGTGTGACCCAGTTAGGTTCAGTTCTGTATGGTAATGGGATATGTCATGATCTCTATCATAGACATCATCGAAACTCCTTTCGATGGATCAGAACTCTTCTGATTCGAACAGCTAGAATGATCGATCATCTAAATCATTCTAATTGCTCCCAAAATCCACCAGTGACACCTAGCAGTATATGGTGGCAACCCATCAGAGCTGAATGCGAACCTCTTGGTGCAGCTACTTGTGTGATTAAGTTCTTCTATCTTGAGCCCCGATCAGATTAGGGTTAAGGTGAACTCGTCAAACCCTAGTCTCTGTCATATGATGTAATCATTTGATTCGAGTCCAATGTGAAAATCTAAATAGAAACTCTTTCTATTATTTCACTCTACCATGGCCATGGATTTCTGGACTTGATTCTCATGATCATCATAGGGCTACTCCTCTACCACCGAGGTAGATAGATCCCATCTTGATGCAATCCAGTTCCTACAATGAAGATGCTATAGCCAACATACACCTTAGGGTTCCATATGGCTAGGAGACCGAGTAATGGTGTAGTCAAACTATAACACCCTCAAGGTGAACTGCCGATGCATCTTAGGTCAAAAAACCAGACACACTACTGCAGCATCGAGTCAGTCATTGACGAGAAGGTAGACTTCCTAATGACTACTCGAGGTGGTCACGCTCAGTGCCCTCGTTCTCTAACGAGTACCTGTACTCTCGCTCCGATGTCTCCACACCGTAGACTCAAGACTCATCTACTAAAGAGAAGCGATCGTACACCAACCTTTCGGATCAATCACCATCCTCGTGATGATCCTATGGTCGGGAGCTTTTTATGAGTTAATAATGATTATTCATGTCTTAAATTTTCAACTCTTGAAAATATGAATTATCATTACCATTAACTCAAAGGATGTATCACAGACACTAAATACACATGTGTGATAGAAAATAACCCATTTCATTAATTATAGTCAAAATTACAATTTTGCCCCTAGAAGTGTATTACAAGTGTCAGCCAATTCTGACTTCTAGGGCACATATATCTAACAATCTCCCACTTGTCCTAAAGCCAATTGGCTACAAGTCTAAGTCCCATCTTCTCAAGGTGGGCTTCGATCTTCTGCTGGCCCAACGGCTTTGTAAGTGGGTCTGCCACATTATCTGCGGAGTTGACTCTCTTGACCTCAACGTAACTTTCTCAAGATAATCACGGATGAGATGATATCGCCGCTCAATGTGCTTGGACTTCTAGTGAGACCTCGGCTCCTTAGCAAGGGCTATGGCACCATTGTTGTCGCAGTAAAGAGGAATGGCATCTGATGGCATTACTCCAATTTCTGCAGCAAACTTCTTGTACCAGAACGCTTCCTTTGCAGCCTCTGATGCAGCTATATATTTTGCTTCCATGGTGGAATCTGCTATCACAGTTTGCTTGAAACTCTTCCAGCTGATAGCTCCACCATTGCACACAAACAGACTTTCAGATGTCGACTTTCGATCATCTATATCGGACATGAAGTCCGAGTCTGTGTATCCCTGAACTTGGAGTTCTCCGTTACCAAAGACCAACATCATATCCTTAGTTCTTCTCAAGTACTTAAGGATACATTTCATAGAAGTCCAGTGTTCTTCACCTGGATTTGACTGATATCTGCTTGTGACACTCACAGCATGGGCTATATCAGGTCGTGTACATAGCATGGCATACATGAGGCTCCCTATTGCAGAAGCATAAGGGATCTTGCTCATGCGTTCTATTTCCTCAGGTGTGCTGGGGCACATCTTCTTGGAAAGATGAATACCATGTCTGAAGGGTATTAATCCCCTCTTAGAGTTTTCCATACTAAACCTCTTTAGTACTTCCTCTATGTACATCTTCTGTGAAAGTCCTAGCATCCTATTCGGTCTATCCCTATAGACCTTAATTCCTAGAATAAAAGATGCTTCACCTAGGTCTTTCATGGAGAATTCCTTGGACAACCACATCTTGACTGATGTCAACATGGGAATATCATTCCCAATAAGGAGGATGTCATCCACGTACAATACGAGGAAGACAACAGCGCTCCCACTGACCCTTTTGAAAACACATGGTTCCTCTTCATTTTTGATGAAACCAAACTTTTTGATCACATCATTGAAATGAGTGTTCCAGCTCCGAGATGCTTGCTTAAGTCCATATATGGATCTTTGCAGCTTGCAAATCTTATGATCAGTATCACTGGATGTGAAACCTAGCGGCTGTTCCATATAGATATCTTCCTCAAGATATCCATTTAGGAATGCCATTTTCACGTCCATTTGCCATATTTCATAATCGAAATAGGCTGCAACAGCAAGCAATGTGCGGATGGATTTTAGCATAGCTACCGGGGAAAAGGTATCCTGATAGTCAATGCCTTCGCGTTGACTATAACCTTTTACCACCAGTCTAGCCTTGAATGTCTCCACATTCCATCTGCACCAATCTTTCTCTTGAAGATCCATTTACACCCAATAGGTACTATACCTTCTGGTGGATCTACCAAGGTCCAGACTTGGTTTGAGTGCATCGAGTCGATCTCTGACTTCATTGCCTCAAGCCATTTCTCGGAGTCGATATCTGATATCGCCTCGTTGTAGGTTTTGGGATCATCACCATGAGCACCATTACCTATGAGGAACATTTCCTCTACGTCCTCTGAAATAATACCTAAGTATCTTTCAGGGGGACGGGAAACTCTTTCCGATCTACGAGGTGGAGGAGGTAGTGTTCTTATTGGCTCAACCTGATTTGGTTCCACTTGATCCTTAGCTCGTTCTGTTTGTGAGACTTTCTCATCAAGCTTAATCTGCTTTCCAATGCCACTATCTTGAATAAACTATTTTTCAAGAAATATGGCATGTCGACTCACAATCACATTGTGGTCTTCTGGAATGTAGAAATAGTATCCTAATGACTCTTTAGGATATCCTATGAATCGAGCTCTGAAGAAACCTAAACTTCTTAACTTGTCCGCTTGTTGTCTTTTGACATAAGCCGGACAACCCTAAATTCTGAGATGACTCAGACTTGGTTTCTTACCGTGCCATATCTCATACGGTGTGGTAGGAACGGTTTTAGAGGAAACCCTATTCAGTAAATAGATTGAAGTTAATAATGAATGTCCCAAAGAAAATCAGGGAGGTCTGTGAAGCTCATCATGGATCGAACCATATCCAATAGAGTCCGATTTCTCCGTTCTGAAATCCGTTGAGTTGAGGTGTTCCTGGTGGAGTCCATTGAGAGACTATGCCATTTTCCTTAAGATAGTCTAGGAATTCTCGGCTAAGGTATTCACCTCCTCGATCTGATCGAAGAACCTTAATGGGTTTTCCATTTGTTTTTCTACTTCATGTCT
Organism: Cocos nucifera; assembly: GCA_006176705.1. Taxonomy (NCBI): domain Eukaryota; kingdom Viridiplantae; phylum Streptophyta; class Magnoliopsida; order Arecales; family Arecaceae; genus Cocos; species Cocos nucifera. The sequence continues at coordinate 198,238 of QRFJ01001482.1, read as the reverse complement.
GAATTCTTTGAACTTTTCAAAGCTTCAGACTTATGTCTCATAAGATACACATACCCATACCTAGACAGATCATCGGTAAAGGTAATGAAGTAGACAAAATTGCCTCTAGCCGGCACATCGAATGGGCCGCACACATCAGTATGTACTAGGGCAAGGAGATCTTTGGCCCTCTCCTCATGTCCAACAAAAGGGAGTTTAGTCATTTTGCCTTGAAGACAAGATTCACAAGTTGGATATGACTCAAAAGTCAATGGACTCAATAGCCCATTTTTCTCCAATTTGTTGATCCTATCTTCTGCTATATGACCTAATCTCAAGTGCCATAGATATCTGTCGTTTGGACTATCCCTAGGTCGTTTGGCATTCACGTTTTGCTCGATAGTTAGAACAGGTACATCAATATGTAGCTGATAAAGACCATTAATAAGGAAACCATTTGCAATTTTATTTCTTTCATAAAGAATGTTACAATGGTCCTTAAAGAAGGTGATCACATAACCTTCTTGTGCTAAGCATGAAACAGAAATCAAATTCCTGCTAGCTGCAGGCACATAATAACAGTCTTTTAAAACTAAGTCTAAACCAGATGGTAATCGAAGAGGGTATGTTCCCACGGCTACTGCAGCAACTCTTGCTCCATTATCCGATGCGTAGGATCATGTCTCCATCCCTCAGCCTCCTGCTATCCTCAAGACCCTGCATAGAAGTGCACAGATGAGCACTAGAACCAGAGTCAAGCACCCAACTGGATGCAGAAGAAACCGTAAGGTTAGACTCAATAACGAGCATACCTCCAGAAGGACCTTCCTTCTTGTTCTTTAGGGTGGCCAGGTAAGTAGGGCAGTTCCGCTTCCAATGGCCGTCGCTGTTGCAATGGAAACACTTTCCTTTGCCATCGGCCTTTTTCTTCGGTTCTGCCTTCTTTCTTCTTTGATCCTTCCACCTTTTGCTTTTTCACAGACTTCTTTTTCTTTCCATAAGACTTTCTTTTGGAAGAAGTCCGTTCCATAGCAAGAACTGAGCCTTTAGAACCTTTCATAGAAAGCTCAGCGGTAACCAGCATATTCATTAACTCGGCCAAGGAATTTTGAAGTTTATGCATGTGGTAATTCATGATGAATTGCCCATATGCATCAGTCAAGGATTGCAGAATAATATCATTCTGCAGGTCCAAGTCCAACTTCACACCGAGCTTCTCAAGCTCTTCCATGTCCTTGATCATTGTCAGACAGTGATCTTGGACTGACTGCCCATCACGCATCTTAGCCTTAAAAAGTCATTTTGTGACTTGATATTTGGCTGCGCGACTCTGTTCACCAAACATCTCCTGCAGGTGAGCCAACATTTGGCGAGCAGTCCCGATATCCTCATGTTGGCGCTGGAGCTCATCAGACATCGAGCCCAACATGTAATATCTGGCCTTATTATCTTCGTCAATCCATTTTTTCCAGAGACGCTCTCTGTTCAATGGATGGACGGGCTGGTAAGGTGGGAGGGTCCTGATCCAAAACATGGGTTAACTTCTCGAAACCCAAAACAATTTTGTAGTTCCTGAGCCAATCTTTATAATTGGGTCCAGGTCAGTCTATGTGTGTCCAGGATACGTGCCAATGGGTTGGACGCAGACATTTTCCTGTAGAGAGTCAAAGATTCTAGTTAGATACTGTAATTTTGACTTGACCAATTTATTTAGGAAATTTTATTTTTAAACAAATTAGCTCCCACTATTTTCTCGGATCCCTACACTCCCTCTGTAGAGATGCGAAAATCTCCACGATTAATGATTTCTAGTGGGTGGTGCGGTCTCACCAACTGACTCATCACCTCACCTAACAGTTATTGGTGATGGGTTAGCCAATGAGTGAACAACTCTTGTTCAATGATTCTCTAATCATGGTGCACCCAAACTTGGTCTCTAATTCATGAATCTCACCGTATCCGGAAATATTGATCCACTCCTTAGTTAAGTCAGACCCACCATTTGCATAGACTGGATTCCTAATTGAGTCTCTCACCGTATCCGAAATATTGAGCCCAACTCATCCTCCAGCCCATAGCATCCAATGCCTAATAGACATGGTTGCATCTTCCCGGTGCAACTGAGCCACTGTATCCAGCCGAGAACAATCAACCCCGGGAAAGGGCCCGCACATCTACAATGGTGGAAGACCTCAGACTTAATCTTTTCTTAGGGAGAATTGATTCAGGTCTCATTAAACTAGACTTGGCTTAGTCATAACAATTATGACTAACCTAGTGGCATGGGTTAGCTCGGATTATTGACCACCTCAGATCAGAACTGTGTCAACAGATATGGCCAGGTAAGTGAGACCGGTGGAAGGAATATGCCATTAACTCGTACAAGAACGCATTCAGGTCGAGTAGCTTCCAATTAAAAACCAGTCGGTCGTCTGTGCCAAACTTACCTTAGACACCAAATTGTTGAGTCAGAACCAATTGGGTTAGCCTACAATCCAGACTCTAACCTCTGAGCCTAATTAGGTCTTGCTTGATCGTGACTCGATCTTGACCCAGACTTAATCCTATTAGGCTGGTCAATTTAAGCATTGTTGATCCCATCTAACCAACTCTTGATTCGGTTTGATCAACCGCTTAGACCTAATTGAGCTACCCAAGCCCGAACCCAGTATTATGAATATGTCTTAGATCTGAAAATTCTCAATTTTAGACCTAATTAATATTTCCATAAACTTAATTCTTAATTAAGTAGGGTTCATAAACAAAATATGCACAATAAATCCTAGGGTTTCAGGATCTAGGGTTTTGCAGAAAGTAAGTTTTGGGTTTCTGATTAAGGACGAACACGCAGCACCCCTACACATCATAAGAACACCCCATCGAATGGGAAGAGAGGGCCTTTAAACCCTTCTTCATTCTTATGACCGGACGGCCAAGAGGAACGCCTTAATCAGGAACATGTAAATACTACAAAACAGTTATAGATCTATATCATATATCTCATATACAAATTTAGATCTAATCATGGCATATTTTGCATACATCTCATGTATCAAATCATGCATGTTTTCAGATCTAAATTATCTCATAATAATCTAAAAAATTAGATTTAAATTGATCTAATCAAAATAAATTCTAATCTAGACAATTATGTAGAACTATTCTACAACTAGTCTAGACATGCATCAATCATATCTCATATGATATTTAAAATTAAATAATTTTTATTTGCTATTTATTTAGATGTTATTATAACACTTATAATATCAAAAACAGTAAATAAGAAGATCTAAAATATGATTTAATCAGATTAAATCAAAGACATGCAAAACTATTCTATAGAACTATTCTATTCTAGAACTAGTCATGCATATCTTCTTAATCTTAGATCCAAATCATTTAATTTTAATTTTTTCTGATTTCAGATCTGATCACATCTCATGTGACATCTGAAATCACTTTATTTTCTAATTAAAATAAAATTAAAATCAGATCTAAATAATTTAGAACCATGGCTCTGATACCAGTTGAAGGGAAATCCTGATTTCCCGGTCCAGGTTCGTTCAGATCTGATTAGATCAAGAGATATATTTCAAAAATTTTCTCTTGATCTCAATCAGATCTTGATATGTTTCAGATCTGAATTCTTATTATTTTAATAAATAAAATAAAATAAGATAAATTAAATCAAATTTAATTTACCTGATTTGGGTAATCCTATTACCCTGTAGATGATCCTGATTGCAGCGGAAGGTTCTGGATCTTAGCCACGCAAGCGCCTGGCCTCTACCGGTATCCACTTGGGTTGGATCTGGAGATCCTCTTCTTCTCTATCACACCTCCAAAAATCAGATCTGGATCTGATCTGGAGGATCTTCAAAACTCTTTTGAAGATCTGCAGTCGTCCTTTTGCAGCAGCACAGCCTTCTTGCTTTTGATCGCCTTTTCTTGATCTGAATCGCACCAAACTAAATCCAAAACACTTTTGGACGTGGAGAGCAAGGGGAGAAGAGACTATGGCATGGAGAAAGAGGGGAGAGGCAGCCTTGGGGCGTGGGAAATCTCATTATAATTAGGGTTGGGCGCAGGGTCTTATTTATAGACCTCTTGTGATCCAACTCCTCTTCCTCTCAACCAATCACAACCCTTTGTGAAATCAGATCTAAATCTGATTGGTTGGAATAGAGACCCCTGGATTCCTCCTTAGAGGGTGCCTAAGACCAGTCAAACTGGATTCTTAGTAGAACTCTTGATTGGAATCCAAAAGGGAGGTGGAGTCCTTGTCCAACAAGGACTCCTAGGCGCCTCCTACTTGGGCTCACGCCACCCTTGGCGTGCGCCCTTCTCCTTGCCAGGTTCTGGCAGGGGGACAAGCCCCCACCAGCTCTCCAATAGGTGCATGACATGTGGTCAAAAGTCAAAGGGTCAATGGTCAACGTTTGACCAGTCAAAGGTAGACTTTTGACCAAAGTCAAAGAACAAGAAATGGCAGGTGACCAAAAATGGTAGGTAATGTCTTACAAAATAAGACAACCTATTCTGACTTGGACAACCTCCAGTCAGACCATATGAAGGCCTCTGATTGAGCACAAACTCCTTTGGCTCAGTCAGGACAACTTATTTATGATAGTAAAAGAAGAACGTTAGGTTCAATCGAGTGCTAGCACGATTTCCTTGAACCTAATTGAATCTCATTCAGATCAATTGAACTAGATCAGTTCAATTGATGATCACCAGATTCAAACCCTTGTTTGTGTGACCCAGTTAGGTTCAGTTCTGTATGGTAATGGGATATGTCATGATCTCTATCATCGACATCATCGAAACTCCTTTCGATGGATCAGAACTCTTCTGATTCGAACAGCTAGAATGATCGATCATCTAAATCATTCTAATTGCTCCCAAAATCCACCAGTGACACCTAGCAGTATATGGTGGCAACCCATCAGAGCTGAATGCGAACCTCTTGGTGCAGCTATCCTGTGTGATTAAGTTCTTCTATCTTGAGCCCCGATCAGATTAGGGTTAAGGTGAACTCATCAAACCCTAGTCTCTGTCATATGATGTAATCATTCGATTCGAGTCCAATGTGAAAATCTAAATAGAAACTCTTTCTATTATTTCACTCTACCATGGCCATGGATTTCTGGACTTGATTCTCATGATCATCATAGGGCTACTCCTCTACCACCGAGGTAGATAGATCCCATCTTGATGCAATCCAGTTCCTACAATGAACATGCTATAGCCAACATACACCTCAGGGTTCCATATGGCTAGGAGACCGAGTAATGGTGTAGTCAAACTATAACACCCTCAAGGTGAACTGCCGATGCATCTCAGGTCAAAGAACCAGACACACTACTGCAGCATCGAGTCAGTCATTGACGAGAAGGTAGACTCCCTAATGACTACTCGAGGTGGTCACGCTCAGTGCCCTCGTTCTCTAACGAGTACCTGTACTCTCGCTCCGGTGTCTCCACACCGTAGACTCAAGACTCATCTACTAAAGAGAAGCGATCGTACACCAACCTTCCGGATCAATCACCATCCTCGTGATGATCCTATGGTCGGGAGCTTTTTATGAGTTAATAATGATTATTCATGTCTTAAATTTTCAACTCTTGAAAATATGAATTATCATTACCATTAACTCAAAGGATGTATCACAGACACTAAATACACATGTGTGATAGAAAATAACCCATTTCATTAATTATAGTCAAAATTATAATTTTGCCCCTAGAAGTGTATTACAAGTGTCAGCCAATTCTGGCTTCTAGGGCACATATATCTAACAGTGTCCCAACTAGGATTAATCCCTGTGGAACACCCGACTCCATATAAGATCTCATGGGTGGATGCATCATCAATCCCTGTTACACAAACGTGTTTCGTCCCCATTCAGTTTAGTTCGTATGAAGATAAGGTATGATGCGATGTGCTACCAATGGAGGTTAACAATATTATTTTAGGAAGGCCATGGCTATTTGCCATGATGTGATATTATTTGGTAGATCAAACTCATGTAGCTTTAAAGATAAGGATAAGAAGATCACTATTAAAGCTGTCCAACCAAAGACTACATCCAAGAAGGCACCCAAAGGACCCAAAGAAAGTAGTGGAAAAAAGAGCTTACATTTGATTAGTGCCTGAGACCTAAAAAAGAAGATCGAGCATGGAACACCTGTTTAGGCATTAACCTATGAATAGTTTCCTAAGAAATCCCAAACCGAATATCCACCAGAAGTAGGGACTCTTTTACAAGAATTTAAGGATGTCTTTCCTGAAGAGCTACCTGAGCAACTGCCATCCATCCGAGGCATCCAACATACAATTGACCTAGTCCCTAGATCCATCTTACCAAACTTGCCTCACTCTAGGTTAAACCTAATTGAGCATGCCGAGTTGCAAAGGCAAGTTAAGGAACTACGAGATAGAGGATTGATTAGGGAAAGATTGAGCCCATGTGCTGTGCTTGCATTATTGATGCCTAAGAAAAATGGATCATGGAGGATGTGTATAGATAGTAGGGCGATCAACAAAATTACTATCAAATATAGAATTTTCATACCCTGGCTGGATGACATGTTAGATATGATGGTAGGTTCCACCATCTTTTTTAAGATTGACCTTAAGAGTGAATACCTATTGGAAATAGTATCCTAAAGCCAATCGTCAGTCTATTGATGGTTGCGCTATTTTTTGTACTTGTATATGAACTATTAATAAAAAAAATTATTTTAGCATTTTATCATCACAAAATCTCACATCTTCTAATGAACTCCTGTGTTATGGGGATGTCCTTAGAACTATTTAGAATTGACAAAGAAAAATTTACCATTTAGACTTTAAATCTGTTCGCGATCAAATGATACGTTGTTATCAAGGATGACAACATTTATTAAGTGTAGATCATTATGTGCCATATGAGTTGGTTGTCCTCTTAGCCAAAGGGTGTGCAGACACTAATATGGCATGCAGGTAAGATGTAGGGATACATCTGCACTGAATATGACCAACTTTAGAGCTTTTCTACTATCAAGATTTGCTCTAATAGAAATATGGGTATAAGTGTCCCTCCGACCTAAGATCACTATGGTGACTTTCAAACAACTCATTATGCTTTGGTGCCGGACTATTTGAATTTTTAATTTAGTGATGGAAGATTTTTGGGCACAGTCAAGTACTTGAAGAGTTGGTGTGTGAGTCAAGATGGGATTGACCACTCTGATTCAAGAGTTGTATTCAATTGTATTTCAATTTAGCAAATCTTTGGCTAGAGTAGTTCTAATGAGGAGTCATGGGGCTAATTGTTTTGAGAAATGATTTGAACGTATCTTTCAGGGTTGATAGTTTAACTCTAAGTCATCCTCATACACAGAGGTCAAAGGGATGAATTATGCGGTAACCATATTCAAGTACATTCTGAATATTGTGATTATGACTATTTGACCTATCCAGACGTCGGGTATCATTGCTAGATGGTCACTTCGATTAGTACAGAAAGTGGTTCTTATGCTACCAGCTTAGGTTTCAACCTATGGGGTCATACACACTAGAGGTTCCTATTTGATCTGATGGCTGGTAAAGAGTCCCACTAGACTGGGATTGATGGTCAAGAGTCCTACTAGACTGGGACTCTTCGATCAAGAGTCTTACTGCATTAGGACTCTAAGTCCTGCTTGTTTGGAACTCTATGATCAGGAGTCCTAGTGGACTGGGACTCTATGGTCAAGAGTCCTACTAGATTGGGACTCTTCGACCAAGAGTCCTACTGCTCAAGGACTTTGAGTTCTACTTGTATGGAATTCCATGATCAAAAGTCTGGACTCTGTGATCATGAGGTCCACTCATTTCAGACACCAGGATCAAGAGTCCTATTGGTTTGGGACTCTTCAATTAAAAATTTTATTTTAATGGAACTCTGTTGTCCGGATACCCACTGAATTTGGATTCTATATTTATGAAAGATTTAATTAATAATTTGATCACTAATTAACTTAATTTGATTGAATAATTATTTTTGGATCAAGTCTAATTGAATTAGATTCAATTGGATTTGATCCGATTAGGTTATGAGATGACCTAATTGCCGAGAAAGTATGATCGCTGATTCGAATAGTGGTTGGACTTATTTAATTTTTGATTTGATTAAAATTTAATTAAGCCTAAATAAGAAGGGTTTAATCTGGTCTAATTGGGCCTAACCAATTTAGATTGGGTTGGTTCAATTAGGTGAATAATTATGAGACTAGTTTGACCTAGTCTTCCATGTGCCACCTCACCCTCTTTGCACCATTTTTTTCTCCACAAGAAATATGTTCTTGTAAATATTTTTCCACATAAAAGAAGGCTTTCACCCTTCCTTCTCACATCCTGAATGGATGAGTTTGATCTAGTTGCCATTTGAATTCAAATGGAATTTGAATTCAAATAGCAAACCACTGCATCCCAACTCTTCCACATGCCACCTTGACTTGTTCACCTTATATAAAATTTCTTAAATTTTTTTCTAGGCAAGATTTTCTTTGAGACTCCTCTCCTCTAGTTCATGAGCCCTTCTATTTCCTGGAAAAAAATAAGAAAAAAATTTGAGAAGAAAAATTGGGAGAGAAAACTAGGCACCAAGGTTTGAGTATTGTGCTATCCTAGATCTTGACCTAGGGTTTCTATTCTGATTTCACAAGTTCTGAGCATCATATCTTTGCAAATTTTTTTTGAATACTTTCTCATAATCTCTTCTACTTATCCTACTAATCTAGAGCATCCAAAGTTTTGGTGGAGGGAGATCAAAATTGTTCGATCAGATCCAGCTGTCAGGAGCGTTCTTCGTCGAGCTAGCACTCGGGAGGAGCCGATCGGGATTAGGACCTCGTGTAGACCATCCATGGAGGCTAGATGCATGTGTAGCTATGTCACAGTGATCAAATCTATCTAGTGATTAGATCGGTGGTGATTCGATTGCGGAGTTCATCTATCCATGCAAGGTAACATGTTCTGAACACGTAGATTAGTAAAATTATTTTACTACCTGCAGCTATTTTATTTTTAGATTTTAAAGCATGCATGTATATCATATTAGATCTTGATAAAATAAAATTTATACATCAAATATATAGCTCTTTATAAATTAATTAGATTAATTTTTATTTTTACTATAATTAATATTTGAAAAAATTTCAAAAGTAGAGCTAGAAACCCTATTTGCTTCCCATCAATGGTATCAGAGCATCCAGGTTATTTAATGTGATCTATATGCATCTTTAGATTATTTTTTAGATTAGATCTAAATAATAATCTAATTTTATAGATCTAGAAATAAAATAATATGATTACACAGACCATATGTTATGCTGCTGTAGGATTTACCCCCTTCAGTATAGGTTGTCCTGGTACGTGCTGATCTAGATCATTAAATGATAAAATTTTAGATTTGATCTAATAATTTTTATGATTTGATTGTATGATTTTAATCTAATTTTTAATCATGAAAAAGAGTTTAGAGTAGATCTAATTTGATTCATGATTTTTATGTATTATACATGGATCTAGATTGAAACCAATAACTAGTACTGTTTGTGAAATGAGCCGATCCCATTTTTAAAATAGATCGACCCATTTGGTGAACAGTGCTAAGTTGTATTGAACCTTTCAAAATATTAAAAAATATTTTCTAAATACCGAACCCCAACTCTCAAACTAAAACCTTAATTAAGAATTAAGTATGTTGAATTAGGATCTAGAATTATGAATTAAAGATCCTAAGTCATTAATCATAAAATATGGATTATTGGATTAGATGAATTAGGTTCATTAATTGAGTTAGACCTAAGGTTAGTTAAAGAATACACTAATTTAGAATAATTGATCAAATCTAATCAAATATTAATTTAGATTAGGTCAAGGACTCTTTAGACTCAATTATAATAGTTGTAGTTGATCAAGTCCATGTCTTTAACGAGGATCAAATGGACTTGATTCATGGCTACGCGGTCAAATCCAAAATTGCTAGGTTGGTCAAATTGAAACTAATGAACCAAATGGTGTCTAAGGTAAGTTTGGCAGTCCAAACTAGTAGTTTTTAATTGGAAGCTACTCGCACTGATTTGGTCTTTGACGAGTTAATGACATAACCCTTTCACTGATCTCACTTACCTGGCCATCCTGATAAGTTAGATTTTGATTAGATCACTTGGTGATTTGGGCTCATCCATGTCAATTAGGTAAATCAGTGGGACTAATTTAGGTGCTCCTAATGCCGGCTTGAATTAGGACATTTTTTATCTGACTTGGTGAAGTCAGTGGAAGGATCAAATTTGGCTAGTTAATTCTCTCTTCTTTTTTTTAAAAATAATTTAACCAAATCCTATAAAATTATTAGATCCTTAAAAATAAAATAGTTATAATGATAATTAGATCATAGCCACCCATTAAGTTGAGTGATAATGAGTTTATTTGTTTAATAATCATTGGAGGCCCAAAGGCCTGGTGCTTATTAACTAATAAAATTATCATTCATAATATGATGATTTGATTATGTTTTTCTAATGGTGGTCAAGTTGGTTAGCCAAAGTTGGGCCTGATCATTCGTTGATCAAATACATCAGATAAGGTCATGTTAATGGTTGGACCTAACTAGATCTTTTCAGTAGAGGCCAAAGCCTACTGATTAGGTTTCTAGGGCAAAATTAAAATACTAAAAATTATTTAAAAAAATAATTGATTATGAACCTATCCATAGATGCACATGGATTGACCAACCAAAGTTGGGCTCGTGTGTAGTCTGTATGGATTCTAGTATCAACTAAGAAATTAAAGTAATTTCTCGAATTGAAGGTAGAGGCTATCAATTTGATTAAAATAGTAAGAGAACTATTAGACTAAAATCTAAATTTTTAGGATTAATAATTCATATACTAATTAGGTTTGATTTTTCTTAAAGTAGAAATGGCCACTATCTCGTCACTTGAGTCGTTGTTAGACAATGACAAATTAATGGGACCTAACTTCGATAGCTGATATCGAAAGTTGAAAATCATCCTGGAGCATGAGCGGATCTTGTATGTATTGACTGATCTAGCATCTGAGGAGCTAGCTTCGAATGCCAGAGCAGTCCGAGATACTTACCAGAAGTGGCTCAATGACCGCACCACCATTTGGTACATCATGCTGGTGGTAATGAATGATGAGTTCAGCCATAGATTCAAAAATGTCCAACCTCAGGAGATGCTTCAAATGTTGAATGACTCCTTTGGCAGGCTTGACGATGTTGAGAGGCACAAGACTAGTCGTGCCATTTTTAATGTCGAATGAGGGATGAGGCCTTAGTCATCGATCATGTATTGTACATGATCGAGATGATTGAGCGCCTGAATAAGCTGGGCTTTCCCTTGCACAAGCAACTCAGAAAGGATACGATCCTTAATTCTTTATCCAACACTACTATAGAACCAGGCTATGGCAGCAATTTACAACCACTATCGTAGCCCAAAAAACTACTGCTATAGGCTATGGCAACGGTTAGCTAACCGCTGCCACTACAGCCATTGCTGTAGATTTATGGCAGTGGTTGTTGCAGTGGTTATTGAAATCGCTGCTATATAGATCCTACTAACCGCTGCCACTATAGCCATTGTTGTAGATTTATGGCAGCGGTTGTTGTAGTGGTTATTGAAATCGCTGCTATGTAGATCCTATTGCAGCAATTTTTAAACCACTGCCATAGGCTTGTCTATGGCAGCGGTTATAAAACCACTGTTATAGACAGTCTATCATAATGGTTATGGAACCGCTGCTATAGCCTTATCTATGGAAGCGGTTATGTAACCACTGCTATAGATTTAATGCAGCGGTTGACACATTGTCTACGGCAACGATTGGCACATCTACGATAGCGGTTGTTAAACCACTATCGTAGCTTCTAAATAATTAAAAAAATATAAAATTTTTAATTTTGTATATATTTTACCTAATAAATGCAGAGATATATAATATAAAAAATATTATAAACATAAAAATATTTCTAAAATACTAAAATTTTATTATCAAATAAAATTTATTATAATTTTTTTTATAAAAAATACATTAAAAGTTTTCTAAATCTACATCGTCGTCATCCCTGAGTGATGGAGCATAAGCTGGAGGTAGAGCTGGAGCTGAAGCTAAAGTCAGAGCCAGAGCTGGAGGAGCTGGAGTTGGAATGCACGCCAACATATCCCCAAAGCCCATGAAGGCATCTCCAAAATGCACGCTGAGCGTCGACACCATGTATCTTAAGATGTCCTCCAGATGAGATGCGCACTTCTCAGCCCGATCTACCCACGTCGTAGCATGATCTGCCTGAGCCAACACTACCTCAAGCTCCTTCCGATCGATGACACCGAAAGCCTATGAAGAGATGCTCGCCATAGACCAATAGCTGGTTGGCGTATGTCCGAGCCTGCATCGGATCCTCCTAGAGTGCTTAGGCCCTAAGACTTGAGATAGATGGTCATGGGTTCTAGAGGTATCCGGGCCCTCACTCATGAGCGCATCTAACTGATCTTGTAATTGTAAGTGCAAATAAAATTTTATAATAGATGCTATAATACTAATCATATATACTAATATATTTAATACTTACAAAAATTTTTTCGATCGCGGCATTCATCGGCCTATCCTTCTTGTCCGTACAGCTGGATCGAAAGATCTCATTACGATTGGGCATCACTCCATCTCTCATCAACTATAACAATGGATCAATTTATTAGAAACATGAAAAAAATATCAATTTAACTTATCTACTAAGATTTAGAATTTATTACCTCTCTATGCACATGACTGGCCATAGACTCACGGTCGAGAGTGTGCGTATACTCCTAGGCTGCCCGATTCTTTAGGTTCTGATGGGAGGTAACCTAACAAGTATTCAAATAAATAATAAATATTTAAAAAATATTTAAATATAACTTTAAGCATATTGAAAAATTCAAAAGTTAGTAATTTTATCTCGAATTTTTGGTTCCTCCAATGTGTAACCATCCTCTCCCACTGACTCAGAGGACAGTCCTGTATCCATAAAACAAGCTCCTCTAGAGTGTCTCATCAGTGCTCAAGCCATCCTCTATGGAGCTTGACCTTGTAGCCCTGGTACAACTCCTCGATCTTCTTTAGTTGGGCATCTCGAGCCCTCTCATGATCAGAAAAGTCGTACCTCCTCTGCATAAAGTTATCAAAAATCAGTTACAAAATTATTCTAATCAAACATAGTATAAACATGTAAAATGCATAAATATAATTAAGATGCACTTATCCATATCTCCTCCCACATTCGGTCCCTGATAGTATCATCCATCAATCGCCAGTCTCTGGGCTCTACAAAAATAATGTCTAACCACCTCACAAGCACTCCAAAAAAGAAATGCATCTCCCATGCGGTCTCCCTTACTAGCCTTCCATCAGCATCATACTGTACCATCATCTGATGCTGGCAGTTCTACACATGCACCATATGTGTGGGATCGTAAAATATCATACTGGATGATGCACCTACAATGAAAATATGTTATATAAATATATAAGTATACAAATATTATAAAAAATAAATAAATAATATAATAAAAATATACACTCAGATGTCGGTGGAGTAGCATGTGTCGGAGATGTGGGTGATGGTGGAGGCTCAGATATCAGTGGAGTAGATACTGCTGATAGAGTAGATGCTAGCAGTGGAGGTCCCTAAGCAGTCGATGTAGAGGTGGATGGAGTATGCTCCGATTGCTCCTCAAATGCTGAACTCTATGCAATCCATCGAGAGGTAGGGGTGAAAGCTAGATGGCATTTCGATGCCATCATGACCTACAACATTAATGAACATTAACCAATATAACATGTTGAACAATAATCAAAGATATTGCCTAGGTACCATCCATGCAATTAGATATAAATATACGGATGCCAAAGATTATGTACATTAATCAATTGATGGGTCTATCACTATGCAATGCAATAAACAAAAGCAATAAGACAAGGGTTCTCTTAGCGGCTAAGGGTTCTCTTAGCGACCAGCACGATCCACGGCACAGCCTATCGGCACAACATGGCCCTCCCTCTCTCTCCCTCTCGATCTCCCTCATCAACGATGGTGGCGAGGCCAGACCCCCTCCCTCCCTCTCTCCCTCTTTCTTTCTTAGTTTTGGGTCCCAAAATTGAGTCTGGATACCCGAGATCCATTAGGGTCTGGGTCTGGTACTTTAAGTACAGATCCATCGGATATTCGAGTTCGAGTTCGGTATCGGTAATTAAAATCGGATCCAGATCTGAATATCCAGATTTTGATCCAAACCCGACTCATTGACAGGTCTAGTTCAGTGATTAATAAATAATACTATAAAATTAAAATAAAAAATATACCTATGAATATAAAAAGGGGGTCATACCGAAAGCTCCGAGGGTCATCGACGATGGTGCTAGAGGAAGATGATGGTGCTAAAGATAACCTACGAAACATGAGTAAGATAGTGAGATAGAGAGAGAAAAGAAAGAAAAAGAAGAGGAAAGAGAGAGGGGGAGGGGGCCCCGAAGGGGCGTCATGATAGGAAGGCCAAGGGATGGGGAGGGCAGGAGGTGGGCAGTCGGAGATGGGGAGGGAAGGGGTGGTGGCGGTCGGGATGGGGAGGGTGGGGGACGGCGGTCGGGGATGGGGAGGGCGGGGTGTGGGTGGCCGCGACCAGGGATGGAGAGGGCGAGGGGTGGGGTAGCGGCGGTCGGGGATGGGGATGGTGAGGGGCAGCGATCGGGGAGGGCAAGGGGTGGGGCGGTCGGGTGGCGGTCGAGGAAGGGGATGGTGGGGGGCGGCGGCCAGGGAGGCAAGGGGTGGGCGCTCGGGCAGTGGGTCGGGAATGGGGAGGGTGGGCGACAGGCAGTCCGGGATAGAGGGGGGGGGCGGGCGGCCGCAGCAAGGGATGGGGAGGGCGGGGGTGGCAGCAGCGGTCGGGGATGGGGAGGGTGGGGGATGGCGGCGGCGGTCGGGGATGGGGAGGGCGGGAGGCAGGTAGCCACGGATGGGGATGAGGAGGGTGGGGGTGGCGGCGGCGGTCGGGGTTGGAGAGGGCAAGGGGTGGATGGTTGGGCGGCGACAGGGGATGGGGAGGGTGAGAGATGGTGATCGGGGAAGGCGAGGGGTGGGCGGTCGGACGGTGATCAGGAATATGAAGGGCGGGCGGCGGTGGGATGCATGGAGTCCCATCAGTGATGAAGAGAAGGGGGGCGAGAGAGAGCGCACACGGAAGAAAAGAAAAATTAGAGATTTTTAATCTAACCTACGGTAGTGGTTTTCAACCTGCTGCCATAGATCTATGGTAGTGGTTACTAAAAATCACTACAATAAATCTATGGCAGCGGTTTCATAACCGCTACCATAGATTTATAGTAGGGTTTCTAATAATCGCTACCGTAGATTGGAAATAATTTTTTTCTTATTTTTTCTCTAAATATTATATAATTTTAAAATTTAATATCCATCTTCACCATTCATTATCTAAATAATTATCATTAGAGTATCATCACAAAAAATACCTCAATCCGATGGCCCTAGCTTCATCGATCAAAAAAATTTGATTTCGATGATCATGAATGATGATGCGATGATTGATAGATGGAGACGTTCGATCGATTCAAAAATCTGCAACGATGATCTCAGTGATATTTATAGCATACTATCAAAGTTTTACTTCAATCAGATATCGTTATCATGTCAATTTAATATGGAATGATTTCGACCATTAAATTATCAACAAACGATCAAAGGGCTAAACGATGTTTGATTACGAGATAATTTTTTAGTTAAATGATCTTTATTATAATTTTAATTATTTTATATGGTGATGATAGTAAAATTCAAATCATTTTCATATGATCTATTCACATTAAGCAGATATTGCAAAAGCACGAGCACATGCATATAACAACCAACGGAGTTCAAGAATGGTTATCAAGCGATGTATAGTTTTAGATTGTTCTTAGTCTTACGAGTTGAATTTTATAATCACCACCATAAATAATGATTAAAGTAGTAGCCAAAATTATTTACAAAAAAAATTATCTCATAATCAAACACCGTCTAGTCCTTTGATCACTCGTTTATCATTTAACGGTTGAAATTAACCTATACTAAATTAACCAAGATAATGATATTTGATTGAAGTGAAACTTTGATAGTATACTACAAACATAATTGAGATCATCATTGCAGGTTTTTGGACTTATCGAAGGTCTCCATCTATCATATCATCGCATCATCATTCGTGATCATCAAAATTAAATTTTTCTTATCGATAAAGCTAGGACCATCAGATCGAGGTGATCTTTTACAATGATACTCTAATGATAATTATTTAGATAATGAATGATCAAGATGGGCATTAAATTTTAAAATTATATAATATTTTAAAAAAATAAAAAAAAATATATTACAGCGGTTACAAATAATCGCTGTCATAGATCAACGTATAGCAGCAGTTACAAGAAACTGCTGCTATAGGTCCAACCTATGGCAGCAGTTGTTCTAATCGCTGCTATAGATCGGACCTATGGCAGCGGTTATAAAGAATTGCTACCATAGATCGGACCTATGGCAATGGTTAAAAAGAACTACCGCCATAGGTCGGTCCTATAGCAGCAGTTCTTTGTAATCGCTGTCGTAGACTCTATTACACAAGTTTTGAAAACCACTGCAATAGTAAGCACTGCTATAGACTTTTTTTATAGTACTGCAAGTACTTTCTTTCCTTTCTTGCTCATTTTCGAATGACAAAGCCTGCAGTAAACTACCATGGTTTATTAGGATTACTGCAGAACTTTGAGAAGGATCACCAACTCCATAAGAAGACGGTGAATGTAGTGGGAGGATCTTCTTCTAGTCGTCGATCCTTTAAAAAAGGGAAGAAGAACAAGAACAAAAAGAACAAAAAGGTGCAGCCTCATACCACGATGAATGCAAAAGGTCCGACCAAGAAGCACAAGCCCGACCAGAGCTAGGTGGAGTGCATCTTTTGCAAGAAGTAGGAGCACTGAAAAAGGAATTATCTTCAATACATTATCTCCATGGATCCGAACAGGTCGAGGAAGAAACAAGTTATATGATAACACCTTGCAACTTCTCAATATGTGATATTACTGTCTAGGTATTAGATACTGAAAGCTCTTATCATATTTGTAATTTGATGTAGGGTTTACAGGTCAGTAGAAGATTTGATGAAGATGAAAGATTTCTGAATGTTGGAGATGGAAGATAAGTTCTAGTTCTACCTTTAGGAATCATGAACCTTGTAATCAATTCTTATGAAGTTGTTCTTAGTGAATGTCACTTTTGTCCAAATTTTTTTATTGAATGTTATTTCTATAGGGCTTTTGACCAAGAACAGTTATCAATTTTTAATAAAAGAAAACTTTTATGATATTATTTTGAATGGTGTTACGGTTTATGTTGAACAATTGAATAACGGTATTTATTTACTATCATAGCCTGTTAACATTGTTCAATCCTCCGATAAACATCCTAGATTAGATGATGTGTCAAAAGTTTACCTTTGGTACTATAGGCTAGGTCATATTAACAAGAACAGAATAAATAGGTTGGCTCAAGAAAAAATTCTTAAAATTGATGATTATGAATCACTTTCGACCTGTGAGTCCTATCTTCTTAGTAAAATGACCAAGTCATCTTTTACTAAAAAAGATGAGCGAGCAAGTGAACTCTTAGGTTTAGTACATATCGATATATGTGGACCCATGAGTTCAAGTGCTAGAGATGGATATTTTTACTTCATAACCTTCATAGATGACCTATCGAGGTATGGGTATGTCTATTTAATAAGACATAAGTTGAAGTCATTTGAAATATTCAAACTATTCCGTAATGAGGTAGCAAAATAAATTGAAAAAGTATTAAATTTTTTTGGTCTGACCGAGGGGGTGAGTACCTTTCCAGCAAATTTTTGACATATCTAGGAGTGAATGAGATTTTCTCTCAATGGACTCCTTCTAGAACACCACAACATAATGATGTGTCTGAAAGAAAAAATCAAATCCTATTGGACATGGTTCGATCCATGATGGGATTTGCTGGTCTGCCTATCTTCTTATGGGGATATGCGCTCGAGTCAGCCTGTTACCTT
Organism: Cocos nucifera; assembly: GCA_006176705.1. NCBI lineage: Eukaryota > Viridiplantae > Streptophyta > Magnoliopsida > Arecales > Arecaceae > Cocos > Cocos nucifera. The sequence continues at coordinate 180,101 of QRFJ01001482.1, read as the reverse complement.
CTAAATATGATTCTAAGTAAGTCTATCTCCAAAATGCTATATGAGATATGGACATGACATAAGCCAGTACTCTCACACCTTAGGATTTGGGGGTGTCCGACTTATATCAAACATTTAGTAATGGACAAGCTTGGACCTAGGTCTGACAAGTGTTATTTCATAGGATATCCAAAAAAGACCAAAGGATATTACTTCTACCTAGATGATGAACAAAAGATGTTTGTCAGCCTTAAGGTAGTCTTCTTAGAAAAAAGGTTTCTAGGCGAAGAGACTAATGCCTCTAAGATCAAACTTGAGGAAGTTCAGCAGGTAAAAAAACTGGCACAAGTAGCAAACCTGAATCAGATTTGATTAGATCAAATCCAGAGCCCATTGAACCTACATCCTTAAGACGATCTAGTAGAGTACTACATCAACCAGATAGATACTATGGTTTCTTGATCCGGGATGATGATCCTGTCAAACTCGATAAGAATGACAAGGATTCGATCACTTACATGGATGCAATGCAGAGACCCAACTCTGAGAAATGGCTTGAGGATATGAAATCCAAAATGGAGTTTATGAAGGTTAATGATGTATGGACATTGGTTGACCCACCTGAAGGGATAAAATTCATAGGATGTAAGTGGGTTTTCAAGAGGAAAAGAGGCACAGATGGGAAGGTGGAGACCTATAAAGTCCATCCGATTGCCAAGGGATATCGTCAACATTATGGTATAGACTATGATGAGATATTATCTTCTATAATAATGCTCAAATCCATTTGGATCATGCTTGCGATAGTTGTTCATCTGGACTATGAGATCTGGCAGATGGATGTGAAGACAGCTTTTCTAAATGAAGAGTTGGAAGAAGAGGTGTATATGATACAACCTAAAGAATTCACACCACAGATGAGTCTAAGGTGTGCATGCTTTAAAGATCCATTTATGAATTGAAGCAGGCATCTCAGAGTTAGAACATACATTTTGATAGGACAATCAAAACATATGGCTTCATTAAGAACAGAAAAGAGTCCTGCATATACAAGTGGGCTAATGGTCCAGTGGTTGTATTTCTAGTATTATATGTGGATGACATTCTCTTAATCGAAAATGATGTTCCTGCATTACAAGGAATTAAGATCTGGCTATCGTCATAATTTCTCATGAAGGATTTGGGAGAAGCTTCCTACATTTTAGGGATGAAGATCTATAGAGATAGATCAAAAAAGTTATTTGACTTAAGTTAGTCCACGTACATTGATACTATCTGAAGAGGTTCAGCATAAAAAATTTTAAGAAGGGCTATCTATCGATAGGCCATGGAATTTCTCTCTCGAAGAGGAATTATTCGACAACACCTCAAGAGAGAGAGCATATGAGTAGAATTCTATATGCTTTAATAGTGGATTCTATTATGTACGTTGTGATATGTATGCGACCAGATGTAGCATACTTACTAGGGATAGTGAGTAGATATCAATCTAATCCAGAGGAGAACCATTGGAAGGTTGTTAAAATCATCTTGAAGTATTTGAGAAATATTAAGACTCAATGGCTTATTTATGGTGAGTCGGACCTGAGATTTGTTGGGTTTACAGACTCCAATTTCTAGTCTGATCATGATGATAGCAAAAGTATGTTAAGGTATGTGTTTATCCTTAATGATAGAACTGTCTGTTGGAAGAGTTCCAAGTAGCACACTATGGCTAACTCAGTTTGCAAGGTGAAGTATGTCACTATATCAGATGCTGCCAAAGAAGCAGTGTGGCTAAGAAAATTCATCACCGAGCTCAAAGTAGCATCCTCTCCTCATGGTCTAATTCTGCTCTATTGTGATAGCTTTGGAGCCATTGCTCAAGTAAAGGAACCGAAGGCACACCAGTGGATGAAATATATTCTGTGCCACTACAACCTTATCCAGAAGATCATGGATCGAGATGACGTCGACCTTCAAAAGATCGACAACAAGAAGAACCTAGCTGATCCATTCACTAAAGCTATTACGGTGAAGAAGTTCAACAACTTCAAGTCGAAGATGGGTATTAGATGCTGCACCAATTGGCTTTAGTCCAAGTGGGAGATTATTGGGAATAGTATCCCAAAGCCAATCATCAATCTATTGATGGTTGTGCTATTTATTATACTTATATATAAATTATTAATAAATAAAATTTATTTTAAAATTTTATCATCATAAAATCTCACATCTTCTAATAAACTTCTGTGTTGTGGTGATGTCCTTAGGATTATTTAGAATCAATAAAGAAGGATTTATCATTTAGTCTTTAAATCTGTTCACGATCACATGATACGTTGTTATCAAGGATGATAATGTTTATCAAGTGTAGGTCATTGTGTGCCATATGGATTGGTTATCCTCTTAATCAAGGAGTGTGTAGATACTGGTATGGCATGCAGGTGAGATATAGGGGTATATTTTCACTGAACGTGACCAACTTTGGAGCTTTTCTACTGTCAAGATTTGCTCTGATAGGAATATTGGTATAAGTATCCCTCCGATCTAAGATCACCATGGTGACTTTCAAGCAACTCATTATTCTTTGGTGTCGGACTACCTGAATTTTTAATTCAGTGATGGAAGATTTTTGGGCACATTTAAGTATTTGAGGAGTCAGTATATGAGTCCAAATGGGATTGACCACTTCGGTTCAAGAGCTATGTTCAATTATATTTTAATTTAGCAAATCATTGGTCAAGATAGTCTTAGTGAGGAGTCATGAGGCTAATTGATTTGAGACATGATTTGGATGTATCTTTTAGGGTTGATAGTTTAACACTGAATCATCCTCATACATAGAGGTCAAAGGGATGAATTATGTAGTAACTATATTCACGTAGGATCTAAATATTATGATTGTGACTATTTGACCTATCCGAACATTGGGTATCATTGCTAGATGATTACTTTGATTAGTACAAGAAGTGGTTCCTATGCTACTGGCTTAAGTTTGAGCCACGGGGTCATACACACTAGAGGTTCCTACTTGATCTAAGGGCTGGTGAAGAGTCCCACTGGACTAGAACTCTATGGTCAAGAGTTCCACTAGACTGAAACTCTTTGATTGAGAGTCTTACTATATTAGGATTCTAAATCCTGATTGTCTGGGACACTATGATCAGGAATCCTAGTGAACTGGGACTCTATGGTCAAGAGTCCCATTGGACTGGAACTCTTCGACCAAGAGTCCTACTGCTCTAGGACTCTGAGATCTACTTATCTAGGACTCTATAATTAAAAGTCTGGACTCTATGATCATGCTTTCCACTCATTTCAGACACCAGGATCAAGAGTCCCACTGGTTTGGGACTCTTCAATCAAGAGTTTATTTTGATGGGACTCTATTATCCAGATACCCACTGGATTTGGACTCTATATTTATGAAAGATTTAATTAATAATTTGATTACTTATTAATTTAATTTGTTTGAGTAATTATTCTTGGATCAAGTCTAATTGAATTAGATTCAGTTGGGTTTGATCCGATTAGGTTATGAGATGACCTAATCACCGAGGAAGTATGATCGCTGATTTGATTAGGGGTTAGATTTATTTAATTTTTAATTTGATTAAGATTTAATTAAGTTTAATTAATCCTAAATAATTTGGATTTAATCTAGTCTAATTGGGTCTAACCAATTTAGATTGGGTTGGTTCAATTAGATGAATAATTATAAGACTAGTTTGACCTAGTCTTCCATGTGCCACCTCAGCCTCTTTGTGCCATTTTTTTCTCCATGAGAAATATATTCTCTTGAATTCTTTTCCATGCAAAAGAAGGCTTTCACCCTCCCTTCTCATGACCTAAATGGATGAGTTTGATCTAATTGCAATTTGAATTCAAATGGGATTTGAATTCAAATAGCAAACCACTTCATCCCAACTCTTCCATATGCCATCTTGACTTGTTTTCCCTATATAAAATTCTTGAATTTTTTTTCTAGATGAGATTATTTTTGAGACTCCTCTCCTCTAGTTTGTGAGCCCTTCCATAGCCTAGAAAAAAATAAGAAAAAATCTAAGAAGAAAAATTGGGAGAGAAAACTAGGCACCGAGGTTTGAGTGCTGTGCTGCCCTAGATCTCAATCTAGGGTTTCTATTCTGATTTCATAAGATCTGAGTGTTAATCTCTGTAAAAAAATTTTAAGTACTTCCTCATCCTCTTTTCTACCTATCTTACTAATTCAGAGCATCTAAAATTTTGATGGAGGGAGATCAAAATTATTCGATCAGATCTAGCTATCAGGAGCATTCTTCATCGAGCTAGCACTTGGAAGGAGCAGATTGGGATTAGGATCTCATGTGGACCATCCATGGAAGCCAGATATGTGTGTGGCTATGTCACAATGATCAGATCAACCTGATGATTAGATCGGTGGTGATTCAATTATGGAATTCATCTATCTGAGTAAGGTAACGTGTTCTGAGCACATAGATTAGTAAAATTGTTTTACTACCTACAGCTATTTTATTTTTAGATTTCAAAGTATACATGTATATCATATTAGATCCTAGTAATATAGGGTTTGTAGATCAGATCTGTAGCTTTTTATAAATTAATTAGATTAATTTTTATTTTTACTGTAATTAATTTTTGAAAAAAATTTGAAAGTAGAGCTAGAAATCCTACTTGCTTTCCATCAATACCATCAAGCTAGAATTAGATTAGGAGATGAATGGAAGACCGCCTTTAAAATGAAGGATGATTTATATGAGTGATTGGTCATGCCATTTGGCTTGTCCAATGCACCTAGTACTCTCATGTGGATTATGACTCAGTTATTGTGATCCTTCATTGGATTATTTGTGGTCGTGTACTTCGACGATATCCTCATCTTTAGTCAAAAAAGAGAGGACCATCTTAGTCATTTACGATAAGTCTGTTTGATCCTTAAAATCGAGTGTTTATATGTGAATCTTAAGAAATGTTCTTTCATGACTAATAGGATTATATTTTTAGGATTTATTGTAACATCTGAGGGAATAATTGTGACCTCAAAAAGATTCGAGCTATAGTAGAGTGGCCAGTACCTAAGAATATTCATGATGTTCAAAGTTTTCATAGTTTAGCCATCTTTTACCATCGATTTGTTAAAGGATTCAGTTTAATTATGGCTCCTATCATAGATTGTATCCATAACAAAGTATTTGAGTGGCAAAATCGACTAATAGAGCTTTTCAGGAGATTAAGGACAAGATGACTCAAACTCCTATCTTATAACTACCTGATTTTAATAAAGTTTTTAAGGTTGAATGTGATGCATCAGGTGTAGGAATAAGAGGAGTTTTAATTCAAGAGCACCATCCTATCACATACTTCAGTGAAAAATTGAATGAGGCTAAACAAAAATATTCTATATATGATAAAAAATTTTCAGCGATAGTACAGATTTTGAGATTTTGGAGGCATTATCTATTGTCTTTCGAATTCGTCTTGTATTCGGATCATGAAGCACAAAGATTTTTAAATTCACAAAAGAAACTGAACCATAGGCATGCCAAGTGGGTTGAATTTCTTCAATCCTATACATTTGCACTGAAGCATAGGACTAGATCTGCAAATCAAGTTGTGGATGCTCTAAGTCATAGAGTCATCCTTTTGTCTGCTATTAGTATTAAAGTTGTGGAATTTGAAAAGTTAAAGAAAAATTATTCTAGTTGTCCTGACTTAAAAGAGATTTATGCGACCCTACAACAAGGACCATCTAGAAACTTTAGTGAGTATGTTTTTTAGGATGGATTCTTGTTCAGAAATAATAAACTGTGTATCCTGCAAACATCCATAAAAGATTTTTTAGTATGGGAATTACATGTGGGAGGACTGACTGGACATTTTGGATCAAATAAGATGATTGAAGCTATGAAAAATTAGTTTTACTGGCCCAGTTTGAAAAGAGATGTTGCAAGAATCATTGCCTAGTATCACACGTGTGCCGTAGCAAAATGTCCTAAACAAAATACTAACCTGTATATGCCATTGCTTACCCCTGACCATCCATGGTAAGATGTTAGCATTGACTTTGTCCTAGGCTTGCCCAGAACCATCCACAAGAATGACTCTATTTGTATTGTAGTAGACAGGTTTTCAAAAATAGCCCACTTTTTACCATGTCCTAAAGCTTCAGATGCATCCAGAATAGCTCGCTTATACTTTAATGAGGTTGTGAGATTGCATGATCTATCTAAGTCCATTATTTCAGACCATGACATCAGATTCTTGAGTTATTTCTAAAATATTTTATGACATTTACTAGGAATGAAACTTAATTTCTCATCTGCATATCACCCCTAGACTGATGGCCAAACTGAAGTAGTTAATAGGAGCTTAGGCAACCTTCTTAGGAGTCTAGTAGGAGAACATGTTAGTAATTGGGATTTAAAACTATCCTGAGACAAGTTTGCTTACAATGATTCTATCAATAGGTCTATTGGTAAAACACCATTTGAAGTTGTATATAGCTATCATCCCCATAAACCAATGGACTTAATCCTATTATCATGGCATGCTAGATCATCAAAAGACACAGAATCATTTGCATAGCATCTTAAGGATCTGCATGAACATATTAAAAATAAAATTAATGTCAGCAATCAAATATACAAGCAGCTTGCAAATTCATATTGTAAATCTTATGACTTTACTGAGGAAGACTATGTTATGATTCGAGTAAGACCAGAATGATTTCCACCAGGAACCATCAAGAAACCCCAGGCACGTAGAGCTGGACCTTTTAAGATCTTAAAGAAATTAGGATCGAATGCCTACATTGTAAATTTATCATTTGATTATAGCATAAGCTCAACATTCAATATATCAGATCTAATAAAATACAAGGAGCCAATAACGATACCTAATGATCCATTTAAGCCTGATCTTTTTCTTGAGAGTGAACCCCATCCTGAGTGTCCACTATCCACTATTCCAAGAAAACATGATCGCATCGATAAGATTTTAGATGAGCAGGTTGTGTCAACTAGAAGGCGTGGATATTAGCAATATCTAGTCCAATGGCAAGGCCGACCTGAATTCGAGAATACTTAGATCATCCGAGAGGAGTTACAATGGAACAATCCAGATCAGCTTGAACAATTCCAGAGCCGCAGTAGACCATACTCATCGAAGCTGAGTTTTTTCCACCCCAGAGGAATTGGTGCGGACACCATTTACCAAACCACCATCTGGCTTGACTAAGTCAGACTGCCATATGTGCCACTTGAATGCCACCTCTGCACTGCATCATCACTCGAGTTGGAGCCTTGATGGACCCTTGATGCTACCCAAAGGAGAATCTCAAATCCTTAGCCTGTGCCATGAAGAAGTCCTAAAAGATCAATCCAAAAATGTCCACATGGCAACTATTGATTGGTGTGAGACGTGATCCAAGTTTATCACAAGATGACACCACCTACAGGATTAGCTTATTAGAGTTTAATTTATTTTAAACTATTAGTGTTTGAATTATTTTAGACTCTTATTATTTTATCTATAAATACCTTGTATTAGAACTCTTAATGGAATGGAAAATGAACGAAAATTTAAAGCTGTTGTTTTCTTCTCCAATCTAGAGATCCTCTTTTCCTCTTGGTCTTTTTTCCTCTCTTCCTCTCTTCTTATGAGTTTTTTCTCTCTGTGCTTGAACTCATCCCTATGCCAAGATCAAAACCACCACCCCTCCACATGCCATCTATTATCGAGATATTGATTCGGAGTAATGCTTGAAGGTGCCTTGATTCTGAATTCATAAAGTTCTTCTATGGATTGGGATCACAACCGCCTATAATAATCTAACTTCTCTAAGATCGAATCGAGCGATCATCTAAGCAAAATCTTCATAAATCTATTGAAGAGATCGTTATTATTGGTAAGTAAAATTTATTTTCTTGAATTTTCTTCGATCTAAACCTAAATTATGAAGCCTAATCAAGAAGCAGATTTTTCAATCACCTTCGATCCTAGATTCTTTAAAAATTAAAAGGAATAGCTATACATGCTAGGAAGATCTACTTGCTTTAATCAATACTATTCTTTCTTGAAAGTTTAGATCTTATTAGATTTGCTTCTGTTTATTATTTTGATTGCTAAATAAATAAATGAATTAGTTGCATCTTCAATCGCATACCCATCCCTTATCAATCCAGCTCCTTAGCCATGCATGGTTGACCATCTACTCGCTTCCGGCATCTTCAGAACTCCTTTGATTGAAGGTTGGAAGAAAAAAAAGGAAGAAAGAAGAAGAAGAGAGAGAAAGAGAGAACAAGCTCTATTTTTTTCTCTATTTTTGGCATAGAAGACTTTGTCTCAGGCTATAAGAGTAAGGATGTTTAAATAGAGGAGGAAATAGGGTCTTCAGAGGTATTTTCAGAGTCAAAATCCAAGTTTGAATCGATTTCAAACATTCTGATAAATTCTAGCCATTGATCTATGATCAAACGGTCCAAAACCAACCCAAAAATCATCAAGATTAGCCATTTAAACCCTTGATCAAGCCTCTAGATTAATTCGCAATTGTTGGATCACCGTCAGCTCAATTTTCAGCCATCGGATGGCACCAAATCACTACTCGAGTCCCTTAATCAAGTCGAAAACCCTAATGATCGTTGGATGCTGACCGGCTTCACCGAGAGCCATATGATTGCACATCCCTATGCCTATAGATTGATTGGATCAGGAGCATCGAAAACCTCCGCCAACCAGAAGCTACCACACTAGATAGAAAGACCAAAATGCCCTTGCATGCCATGACAAAAATGATTTAGACCTCTTAGAGGTCTAGGTCTACCATGCGATGCGCGCCAAGCTGGGCAATCCATGCCTGCTGAGCTAGGCAATCCATGCCTATTCCATGGATCGACCAGTCGGTCCACCATGCATCAGCCTATTTTTTTTCTTTTTTTTATTTTAAACTTCTAAACTTCATTTTTTTTTCATTTTAGCTCAAATTTGAATGAAATTTATTTCATTCGAACTAAAAAATTGAGCTCTTCATATTGATGGGCTTTTCTCTATAAAATAATAATAAAAATATTAGTTTTTTAAAATAAATATTAAATATTATATTATTTAATACTTTTATTTATTAATTTATCATAATTATCACACCCTCCAACTTGAGTTTTACTCATCCTTAAGTAAAAAGAGAAAAATTTAAAAGTATGTACCGACTCCATAAGATGTGAAAGTTTCTTTAAGTCACCTTAAAGTTAGTTGATACCTGATTAGAGATTTAAGAAATACATCATCGAATTATTTATTCAATCCCAAATAAAGGTTAGGTGAAGAATATAAAATTTAAAGCTTTTCTTTGACCAATTCTTCATATTTATTCTTTAAATCCTCTATCTTTAGTATGGACTAGAGTTTTTTTTAATATTATTTTTTTTACTCATACCCACACAAAGTAGATTCTTTATTGAATAAAGGCTGGAAGAAGATTTTAGAATCACTCAAAAATTTATCTGTTCTAGATTTGACCATTTATTTAATTTTTTTAATAATTGGATCCTTAGTATTTCAAAAAAAATTTAAATCATTAATCAATCATTGATTAAAATATCTAAAAAATTTTAAATCAGGATGAAATTAGGTACATAAGACTAATTATTATTATACTTGAGGACTTAAAATTTTTATTTATCCTTTCCTCCAACTTAATTTTCATTATCCTCAATGGAGGAAAAAATAACGTATGATAAATATCAAGAAGATAACAAGAAAAGAGTTCACCTAATTTAGTATATTCTTGGCTTGATCTGGGTTTTAATTATTCTTTGTTTAGCATGGATTTGTAGTTCTCCCTCCAACTTATTTTTGAAAAAAATAAATTAAAAATAAAAAAATATATTAAATATAAAAATCTAGGTTGCCTCCTAGTAAGCACTAAGTTTAACGTTTTCGGTCAGACTTGTCCAAAAATTAATCCAAGTAAATAGGGTCGTAAAGAACCATAGTTTCTTCATTAGTATTAGTGTGAAGTTTCAAAAATGGTTTCAATCGTTGTCCATTAACTTTAAAAGTAATACCATTACTTAGATTTTCAATCTCTATGGTCCCATGTGAGAAGACTTCCTTAACAATATACGGTCCAGTCCATTGAGATCTTAATTTACCCAAAAATAGGTATAGCCTAGAATTATATAGAAAAATTTTTTATCCAGATGTAAAAGATTTTTTATTAATTATTTGGTCATGAAAAGTTTTAGTTCTTTCTTTATAAATTTTGGTATTTTCATAGGCTTCATTCCTAATTTTCTTAAATTCATTGATTTATAATTTTCTTAGATCACCAGTTGCATCCAAGTTTATATTCAGTTGTTTAATAGCCCACATTGTCCTATGTTCTAATTCTACTGGCAAGTGACATGCTTTATCAAATACAAGCCTATATGGAGACATTCCTACGTTGGTCTTAAAAGCGGTGCGATATGCCCAGAGTACATCTAATAATTTTAAGAACCAATCTTTCCTATCAGTACTTATTGCCTTTTCTAAAATTAGCTTGATTTGGCGATTAGAAACTGCAACTTGCCCACTTATTTGTGGATAATAGGGTGTGGCCAGTTTATAGATAATGTTATACTTCTTCATTAGTGATGCAAAGGATTGGTTGCAGAAGTATGTTCCACGATCACTAATAATAGCTCTAGGAGTACCAAATTGGGATAGGATATTTTCTTTAAGAAATTTGATAACAATCCTACTATCATTGGTCATGCATGGTACTACCTCTATCCACTTGGATACATAATCAATGGCTACTAAAATGTATTCATTCCCAAAAGATTTTGGAAATGGTCCCATGAAGTCTATTCCCTATACATCAAAAATTTTTACAACAAAAATTAGATTCATAGGCATCATATCTTTCTTTGTGATCCGATCTATTTGTTGGCATCTAACATAACTTTTACAATATTCATGGGCATCTCTAAATAGGTTAGGCCAATAGAATCTACATTGGAGCACTTTAGCTGTAGTCCTTTTAGCACTAAAATGACCACCACAAGCTTGGTCATGGCAAAAGTATAAAATGCTCCTAACTTCATTCTCAAGGATACATCTTCTTATGATTTGGTTAGCACATTGTTTGAATACATATGGATCATCCCAAATAAAATACTTTATTTGAGAGAAAAATTTGTTCTTATCTTGAGTGATCTAATGCATAGAAATTTGGCCAGTGGTTAAGAAATTTACTATGTCAGCATACTATGATTCTGATGTTACTGACAATAATTATTCATCAGGAAAGGACTCATTAATAGGCATGCTCTCAATTGGTGCGATTGCTAGATGAGATAAATGATCTGCCACTATATTTTCTGTGCCTTTCTTATCCCTGATCTCTAGGTCACATTCTTGCAAAAGTAGGATCCATCTAATTAGGCGTGCCTTAGCATCTTTTTTTGAGAGAAGATACCTAATAGTTGAGTGATCAGTATAGATAATTACATGAGAACCCACTAAGTAGGGCCTAAATTTTTCTAAAGCAAATACTATAGCTAAAAATTTCTTTTTAGTAGTTGAATAATTAAGCTGTGCTTCGTTTAAGGTCCTAGTAGCATAATAGATCACTCGAGGTAGCTTATCTATCTTTTGACCTAGAATAGCTCCTACGGCATGATTAGATGCAACGCACATGAGCTCGAGAGGTTGAGTCCATATAGATGGATGAATAATTGGGGTCGAGGTTAATTACTTCTTTAGACTTTCAAAGGACTCGAGACATTTAGGTGTGAAGTCAAATTTGACATCTTTGGCTAATAGGTTAGTTAATCATTGAGCCACTTTTGCTGAAATTTTTGATAAATCTTCTAAAAAAACCAGCATGTCCAAGAAAAAAGTGAATTTTTTTTACCAATCTAGATGGTGGAAGGTTTTTAATTAAATCTACCTTGGCTTTATCTACTTCTATACCTTATTTTGAAGTTACATGACCAAGGACTATGCCTTCCTTAACCATAAATTGGCATTTTTTTTTTAATTTAACACTAGATGCTTCTCCTTATATCTTTCTAAAACTAATCTAACATGATGTAGACATTTAGAGAAGGTAGATCCAAAGATCAAAAAATCATCCATAAAAATGTCAAGAAATCTTTGTACCATGTCTGAAAAAATGCTAGTCATGCATCTTTAAAAAGTAGTTGGTGCATTACATAATCCAAAGGACATGCGTCTGTAAGCAAAGATTCCATATGGATAGGTAAAGATAGTCTTTTCTTGATCCTCAGGGGCTATAGAAATCTAGTTATATCCTAAATATCCATTTAGAAAGCAATAAAAGCCATGCCCTGCTAGTCTTCTAACATTTGATCTCTAAAAGATAGAAAAAAATGATCCTTTCAGGTGGCTATATTTAATTTTCTATAGTCGATGCAGTCCCTCCATCCAGTTTGAACTCTTGTTGGGACCAATCCATTGTTATCATTTTGGATTATAGTAACTCCTGACTTCTTGGGTACCACTTATACAAGGCTTACACATGAACTATCTGAGATTGAATATATTATTCCATTGTCAAGGAGTTTTATTATCTCTTTCTTTACAACCTCTTTCATGGCTGGGTTTAGTCTCCTTTGGGGATCTCTTTTTGGCTTAGTATCCTCTAATAGATGAATTCTATGTTGAACAATCGAGGGAGAAATTTTCTTTAAATTAGCCATGGTCCATCCTAATGCTTCTTTATTTTTTTTTTAGGATAGTCAATAATTCTCCCTCTTGTATAGGGTCTAAGACCACTAAAATAATTACTGGCAAAGTTTCTAATGGACCTAGGTATGCATATTTCAGATGTTTAGGGAGTGCTTTTAAATCTATCTTGGGTGTTTCCTCCACTAATGGTCTAGATAATGGTTCAACTGGAGACTTCCATCTAAGTTCTGTATTGACTGTAGCTAAATCATTGACCTCTTCGAATTCTTCATAGTCCTAATTCGTCCATAGTTCTAAGTTAGATTTTTCATCACTTAGGTCAATGGGTTCATAAACATTGTCCTATATCAAGTTGAGGTCACTTAATTGATTTGTTTTAGATAGGTTAAAAATATTTAAGTCTATGGTCATATTACCAAAAGAAAGTTTCATTAGGCCATTTTGACAGTTGATTTGGGCATTAGCTGTGGCTAGAAATAGTCTATCTAGTATTACTGGAATATGGCCATTTGGATTTATTATAGGTTTAGTTTCTAAAATCAAAAGGTCCACTGGGTATATGAAATCACCAACCTTAATTAATACATCCTCTACTATTCTCCTTGGTACTTTCAAAGATCGATCTGCTAATTATAGAGTCATTCCTGTAGGCTTTAATTCTTTCAATTCTAGCTTTTCATAAACTGAATAAGATAGTATATTGACACTCGCCTCTAAGTCTAATAGAGCCTTGTTAATGAAGATTTTTTCAATAATGCAAGAAATAGTGGAAGACCTTGGATCCTTGTATTTCACTAGCACATGGTTTGACAGGTATGAACTCACACTAGCTACCAGAAGGCTCTCTTGGATACATTGGTCGTCTTTTTTCTGGTACATAAATTCTTAAGAAATTTAGCATATGATGGAACTTGTTAGATCATATCTAATAAAAAAATATTTACTTTCACTTGCTTAAAGACTTCCAAGATTTTACCTAGTTAGGCTGAGTTTTGGTTGGACTTTAATCTATTAGAAAAGGATGCTACAATCTTAGGTATTGTCCAACTAATTCTGGTGTAGGCTCTGCTAATGGATCAGGTTCTGGTTCTTTAGGTTCTTTAGACTGGCCCTATTCAGGTATTGGTTCAGCTGGTGGATCTTCTATTTCTTCTTCTGGTTTCTCAGATGTATCCACTTGGTTGTCTATTTATTTTTTAGATCTTAGTATATGGATAGCGTTTAGTTGATTAATCTGGGCTCCTTGTTGAGGTTTTTGATTGTTTTGGATTCTAGGATTAGCCTCATATTGACTTGGTAATCTATCCTTTTCTCTCTCACTAAGATCTGTGGCTAACCACTACTACAAAAAGAGCCTACGACAGTGCATACTATGACAACGATTTTCGAAATCACTGTAATAGAGTCTACGACAGTGGTTACAAGAAACCGCTGCTATAGGATCGACCTATAGCAGCAATTACAAGAAACCGCTCCCACAGTCCGACCTATAGTAGTGGTTCTTTGTAACCACTGCCATAGGCCCGACCTATAGTAGTGGCTTCATGTAACCACTACTATAAGTCAATCTATGGCAGCGGTTATTTGTAACTACCGCCATATATTTTTTTCTTATTTTTTTCTCTAAATATTATATAATTTTAAAATTTAATATCCATCTTCATCGGTCATTACCTAAATAATTATCATTAGAGTATCATCGCAAAAGATCACCTCGATCTGATGGTCCTAGCTTCATCGATCAAAAAAATTTGATTTCGACGACCACGAACGATGATGCGATGATCTAACAGATGGAGGTCCAAAAATTTGCAACAATGATCTTGATTATGTTTGCAATGTATTATCAAAGTTTTACTTCAATCGAATATCATTATCTTGGTCAATTTAGTATAAGTTAATTTCGACCGTTAAATGATAAACAGTGATCAAAGGATCAGACGGTATCCGATTATGAGATAATTTTATCTATAAATAATTTTGGCTACTACTTTAATCATTTTTTATGGTGGTGATTATAAAATTCAACTTGTGAGACTAAGAACAATCTAAAACTATACGTCGCCTGATAATCATTCTTAAAATCCGTTGGTTGTTATGCTTGTGCTTTTGCAAAATCTGCTTAACATGAATAGTTCATACGAAAATGATTTAAATTTTACTATCATTTCCATATAAAATAATTAAAATTATAGAAAATATCATTTAACTAAAAAATTATCTCATAATCGGATGCCATTTAGCCCTTTGATCGCATGTTTCTAATTTAACGATCAAAATTATTTCATACTAAATTGACCATGATAACGATATCCGATTGAAGTAAAATTTTGATAGTATGCTACAAATGTCACCAAGATTATCGTTGTAGATTTTTGGATCGATCAAAGGTCTCAATCTATCAGATCATCACATCATCATTCATGATCGTCGAAATCAAATTTTTTTGATCGATGAAGCTAGGGCCATCGGATCGAGGTGATCTTTTATGACAACACTAATGATAATTATTTAGATAACGAATGGTAAAGATGAGTATGAAATTTTAAAATTATATAATATTTAGAAAAAAAAATTAAAAAAATTTATTTTCAACCTACGATAGCGGTTACTGAAAATTACTGCTATAGATCTATGGCAACGGTTAAAAAACTATTGTCGTAGATCTATTGCAGCGGGTTTCAGTAACCGCTACTATAGATCTACGGCAGCAGTTCGAAAACCGCTGTCGTAGGTTAGATTAAAAATTTTCAAATTTTTCTTTCCTCTCGTGTGCGCTCTTTCTCTCTCTCTCCCATTCTCTCCGTCATCGGTGAGACTCCACCTAAGTCCTTCCCCCCCGATCGGTGCCGCCCCTCCTTCCCCCTCGATCGGCCCCACCTCTCAGTGCCCCCCTCCTCCCCCTTCGCCTCCCCATCTCCGACAGTCGCCATCCCCTACCCGTGCCATGCCCCCCCCCCTCCCGCTAGTCCCCCTGTGTTGGCCCCTCCTCGGCGGTCTTCGCCCACCCCCCGCCCATCCACCCCCTGCACTGCCCTTTCGATTCTCGATCGTTGCCGCCCCATGCCCTCCCCATCCCCGGCCGCCACCACCCCTGCCACCCACCCCATGCCCTCCTCGATCGCTACCCCCTACCCTTCCCATTCTCGACCGCCGCCGCCTACCCCTGCCCTACCCATCCCCGACCATCGTCGCCCACCCCCTACCCCTCCCATCCCTGACCGCCGCCGCCCACCCCCTACCATCCCCATCCCGACCACCCGCCTCCTGCCCTACCCATCCACGGCCACCGCCGCCCCTGCCCTCCCCATCCCCAGCCACCACCGCCTCTTGCCTCCCAATCCCTAGCCGCCCACCCCCTACGCTCCCCGATCGCCACCTCCTGCCCTTTCCATCCCTAGTCATTGTCGCCCACCCCCTGCCCTCTCCATCCCCGATCGCCCGCACCCTACCCTCCCATCCTCGGCCACCACCCCTGCCCTCCCTATCACTTGGACTCCCTGTCACGATGCCCCTCCAGGCCCCCTCTCCCTCTCTCTCTCTTTCCTCTTTCTCTCTCTTCTCTCTATCTCATTATCATGCTCTTATTTCATAGATTACCTCTAGCACCGTCATCTTCCTCTAGTGTCGTCACCGACAACCCTCGAAGCTTTTGGTGTGACCCCCTCTCTATAGCCGTAAGTATAATTTTTATTTTATTTTTATAGTATTATTTATTAATTATTGGACTAGACTTGTCAATGGATTGGGTTTACTTGGATATTCAGATTCGAATCTAAATTTAATTACTGGTACCAGACCCGAACTTGAATACCTGATGGGTCCATACTTGAAGTACCAAATCTAGATTCTAATGGATCCTGGGTATCTGGATCCGATTCCAAGATCCAAAACTAAGAATGAAAAAGAAAGAGAGGGAGGGGTTCAGCCTTGCCACTATCATTGGCGAGGGAGATCGAGAGAGAGAGAGAGAGAGAGAGAGGGGAGGGAGGGGGTCCGACCTCGCCGGCGAGGGAGATCGAGAGAGTGAGAGAGGGAGGGAGGGGTGATAAGTGATAAAAATACACTAATAAAAATATTAAATTATAAAATAAATTAATTTATTTTAAAAAATAATACTTTTATTAATCTTATATAGAAAAGAAGGCCAGCAATATGAAGATCTTATTTTTCTGATTCAGATGAAATAAGTTTCAAGCAAAATGGACTCCAAACGAGCCCAAAATCAAATTTCAAAGGAAAAGAAAAAAAATAAAAAAAATGTATATTATCGGTCGGTCCAGATTGAACCAGCTCAGAACCAGACCAGCCCAACCATAAAACCAACCACCCACTGACACCTAGCTGATGTCATGCTGACATCAGAAAAAAATTATGGTGCATGGTGGACCGCTATAGTAACCAAGGCAAGGACATTCCGAGAATTTTACACAGAGCGATGCATCCCAATTGACTGAAGGAAGTGGTCGTCTATGCAACGCCGGGCTCGTGCACGATCTACAAAGGGCATTCTAGAAATTAGGCACGATCGGATGGCTGCTAACGGTTGGATTTTGATCGAACGGTCGACTTCTGTGCGCTGACAAATGATGGATGCGGCTCCTGATAGAGATCCAATGGTGGAGATGCGTTACTGATTTTAACTAAGCTACAGACGCTTCTTTAGGTGAGATCCGACAGTCCAGATTTCATCATCAAGATGATCGGATGACTGCTATTACATCCGACTATAACTGGATTTATAAAGGGTTTTAGAGTAGTTTTTGATGCATTGGATGCTGATCTAACGGCCAGAATCATCTAAGGCTTTATTTGACTTGTTTAAGGAGTCTAAAACCTAGTTTTAAGGGAATTCTTACTAGAAATCTTTTTCTTAAGGCTATAAAAAGCCTGCTGTCGATCAAAAAGCAGAGAACCTAAGTAGAGAACCTGTATAGAGAACCTGAGGAATAGGAAATAGAGAGTTGAAAATAAAAAGAAAATTGGGAGAAACAGAGAGAGGGTTTAGGGAGAGAAGAGAAAGAGCTTTTATTTTTATTATTTTTCTTTCTTCTTCTTTTCTACTTTCGAAGATCGATACACGAAGTGGCTTTCTTCTTCATTAAGTTCTCCACACCAAGAGTGACGGACGATCAATTTTAGCAAACAAATAGTCTAATTTCTTCATGCTTTTTATTTTATTTGATATTTTTGATCTTGTTACTATGAACTAAATTTTATTTTGCTAAGGCTAAGGTGTAGCCACTCTTTTTGATATAATATTCAGTATGATTTATTTTTAATTTTAAATTTTATTCATGAGGAGTATATAGATCTTATCTTAATGCTTTTAGATTACTGACCATCTTCTAATTGATCTGATGAACATAGATGATACGGACCAAGTACATCTATGTTATTGCTTCTTGATTTATATACCTTGTATTATGAATCAATTTAGAATTCATATGCATGCAAAAATTTTAGTGTGCTTTGGACACAGCGTATTTTAATTAGAGAATTTCACAAAACTTAATGCATCAATATTTATTTAAATTACATCTAGATCAAAGGATAGTTAATAAATATTGATAGTTTTGCTATGTCTGGACTAAAGGATAGTGAATAATCTAGGAGACTCCATCGTCACATAAAATAAAATTAACTTAATAACCTGAATATTATATTGATTGAGTTGGTGAATTGATTGCCTTAGTAATCTATTGCTCTTGAGTTTAAAATCCTAAAAATTATATACTCTCTATTTCCTTATAATTTTTAATTATTTCTTTATTTCATCTTATTTTTCTTAATTCTCATAAATTGATCTTCTAAATAAAGCATAGGAAAGAGCTTTTCAGTACTTATTTTTCAATCCTCTAAGGACAATACTCAACTCACTCACTTTATTACTTGATCGATTGGTGCACTTACCATAGTTATAGATTAACACGCATCAAGGGGTTCGGACTCACTGTCATCATTGACGAGAGAGATCGAGAGAGGGAGAGAGGGAGGGAGGGGGTCTGGCCTGAGTGAGGAAGATCGAGAGAGGGAGAAAGGGAGATTGAGAGAGGGAGAGAGGGATCAGGAAGGGGGTTCGACCTCACCGACGATGGAGATTGAGTGGGAGATGGACAATCGAAAAGATGAGGGAAGGGCAGAGATAGCCAAGAATAGGGGATGGCACACAACTAAGCTGGCTTGAATACACATCCGAGCCAGGTCGGATCGAGATCGAGCCGACTGGGGAAGGATCCGAGCTGGATGTCTCAAGCACAGAGTCGGCTGTCTCAAGCATGGAGTTGGCTTGGTTTCTGAGCGAGCCGGCATGATGGGTGTGCATAGAATTTGATATGTCTCTCTAAGGTTCCAACTTTAAGTCCTAAGGTGCCACCACCATCTACTTCGTTCTTCTTTCAGATTTCTAGATTAACACCCAGGTTTGCACAAGAGATCGGATCTACGACTGTTGCTCATCCTTAATTATTTATGAATATAATTTATGTTGTAGAATTTATTAGATAATATTTTTTGGATGTTTATATCTTGTTGCTTTTATTTATTGCATTGCATAATGATAGACCCATCAATTGATTAGTGTACATAATCTCTAACATCTGTATATTTATATGTAATTATATGGATGGTACCTAGGCATATCTTTGATTATTGTTCAACATATTATATTCATTAATATTCATTAATATTGTAGATCATGATGGCACCAAAATGCCATCTAGCTTTCATCCCTGCCTCTCGATGGATTACGCGGAGTTCAGCATTTGAGTAGCAGTCGGAGCATACTCCATCCACCTCCGTATCGACTGCTCAAAAACCTCCACCATTGGCATCTACTCCACCAACAGCATCTACTCCACCGATATTTGAGCCTCCATCCTCATCCACATCTCCGACACATGCTACTCCACCAACATCTGAGTGTATATTTTTATTATATTATTTATTTATTTTTTATATAGTATTTGTATACTTATATATTTGTATAATATATTTTCATTGTAGGTGCATCATCCAGCCAGATATTTCACGGTCCCACACATATGGTGCAAGTGTGAAACCGCCAGCATCAGGTGATGGTGCAGTATGATGCAAAGGCGAGGCCAGTAGGAGAGACCATGCGGAAGATGCATTCCTTTTTTGGAGTGCTTATGAGGCGATCAGACATTATTCCTGTAGAACCCAGAGATTGACGATTGATGGACGATGCTATCAGAAATCGGGTGTGGGAGGAGATATGGGTAAGTGCTTCTTAATTATATTTATGCATTTTACATATTTACACTATGTTTGATTATAATAATTTTGTAACTAACTTTTGATAACTTTGTGCAGAGAAGGTATGATTTTCTTAATCACGAGAGGGCTAAAGATGCCCGACTAAAGAAAATCAAGGAGTTGTACCGATGCTACAAGATCAAGCTCCATAGAGGATGGCTCGAGTACTGATGAGACACTCTAGAGGAGCTTGTTTCTTGGATACAGGACTATCCTCCAAATCAGTGGGAGAGGATGGTTACATATTGGAGGAGCCAAAAGTTTGAGATAAAATTATTAATTTTTAAATTTTTTAATATACTTAAAATTATATTTAAATATTTTTAAATATTTATTATTTATTTAAATATTTGTTAGGCTATCTTCCATCAGAATCGGGAGAATCAAACAGTCCAAGAGTATACGCACACTCTCGATTGTGAATCTATGGCCAGTCGTATGCATAGAGTGGTAATGAATTTTAAATCTTACTAGATAAATTAAATTAATATTTTTTTATATTTTTGATAAACTGATCCATTGTTATAGCTAATGAGAGATGGAGTGATGCCCAGCCATAACAAGATCTTCCAATCCAGTCATACGGACATGAAGGATAGGTCGATGAATGCCACGATTGAAAGGATTTTTGTAAGTATTAAATATATTAGTTTATATAATTAGTATTATAGCATTTCTTATAAAATTTTATTTAAATTTATAATTACAGGATTAGTTAGATGCGCTTGTGGGTGAGGGCTCGGATACCTCTGGCCTTCATGACCATCTATCTCAGGTCTTGGGGCCTGAGCACTCCAGGAGGATCCAATGCAGGCTAGGACATATATCGACCAACTATTGATCTGAGGCGAGCATCTTTTCATAGGCTTCCGATGTCGTCAGTCGGGAGAAGCTTGAGGAGGCATTGGCATGGACAGATCATGTTGCAACATGGGTAGATCGAGATGAGGAGCGTGCATCTCATCTAGAGGGCATCATGAGAGACATGATGTCGATGCTTAGCGTGCATTTTGAAGGTTTCTTCAGGGGCTTTGAGGATATGTCGGCCCACATTCTAGCTCCAGCTCCTCTAGCTCTGGCTTCGGCTCTAGCTCCAGCTCTGGCTCCGGCTTCCACTCCAGCACCGACTCCAGCTCGTGCTCCATCTTCCGGTGATGACGACGATGTAGATTTAGGAGACTTTTGATGTATTTTTTTAAAAAAAATATTATAATAAATTTTATTTAAAAATAAAATTTTAGCATTTTAGAAATATTTTTATGTTTATAATATTTTTTTATGTTATATATCTCTACATTTGTTAGGTTAAATATATAAAAAAATAAAAATTTTATATTTTTTAATTATTCAGAAGCTACAGTAGTGGTTTTACAACTACTATCGTAGACGTGCCAACCGCTACCGTAGGCAACGTGTCAACCGCTACATAATATGCCATAGATAAGTCTATGATAGTGGTTTAGAAATCACTGCAATAAGGACTCTATGACAGCAATTTTCAGAATCATTGCCATAAACCTACGGTGACGGCTGTGGTGGCAGCGGTTAGCTAACCACTGCCATAGCCTATAGCAATGATTTTATGGGCTACAGTAGAGGTTATAAACTACTGTTGTAGCCCTATTCTATACTACTAAACTGTCCTAACTGTATTTCTAAATGGGCAATGGCTTGGAAATTTGAATTTACAACTTGAAAATTTGAACTTATAAGTTGGTTAATAAGATCGTTCAGTGATTTCATCATGGCTTCTAAGCTTTTTTCTAAAGAATTAAACCTTTGATCAGTTTAATTATTCAATGGTTGATTGGGCCTTGAATATGATTGATTGACAGTAGGTCTATTTGAATTTGATCCTTGGAGCCAAGAAAAATTGGATTGTTTATTAGAGTTGTCCAAATTAGTATTTTGTGACCAAGAAAAGCTTGGATGGTTTCTCCACCCTGGATTGTAGGTTGATGCATATGGATCATTGGTAGGTCTTTGATAGGCTGCATTCACCTATGCATAATCATTATCAATCTAGTTCATCAAGAAGGGACATTCTTCTATGACATGGTCTAGTGCATTGCAGTCGTTGCACATGGGTGTAGATACTTGATTTATATTGGCAGGTCTCTACAATTCTAAGGCCTCTAATCTTCATTGTAAGGTAACTATTTTGGCTTCTACAACTAGGATTGTTAAGACTTAGTGTATACCATCTCTTGCTAGCATAAGTTTCCTAGTTGCTTCCCACTATAGACTCTTTTCTACTAGATCTTCTAAGAATTGCCAGGTCTCATTAGCTTCTTTATACATGAATTGGCTCTGACATATTGACTGTAGCATGGTTCTTGAATTTAGCTCTAGACCTTCATAAATTATTTAACACAACCTCCAAGTTTCTATTTCATGGTGTGGGCATTGACTCAAGAGGTTCTTAAATCGATCTAAACACTTCTAGAAAGACTTTTCTCCTAATTGATAAAATTGATTAATTTTATTTCTTAACTTAGTTGTTTTGTGATGTGGGAAGAACTTCCTCAAGAATACTTTTACAAAGCCATCCCATGTTGTGATCGAGTGGTTGGGTAGACTATACAACAATTTTTTAGCATTTTCCTTCAGGAAAAAATTAATCAGCCTAAGTTTAATAGGATCTTCAAAGAGTTGGTGTATCCTCATGGTATCACATGCTTTCTCAAATTCTCTAATAAAAATATACACATCTTTAACTCTAGTGAATTTGGAGAGCATATTAATGACCTAAGGTTTTAGCTCGAAGGTGGTAGCAGTAGTCTGGGATAGCCGAATACAGGATGGTTGGGCTAAGCCCACTGGGTAGCAAAGGTCCATTAGGGTTTAAGGTTCTTGATCTATCTCACTCATTATGGACTCAAAAATTTCTTGGATTAGGATAGGATTTGAATTTATTCTTACTAATCGACCAAATTCTCTTTTCCAAGTTTCTATTTTGTAATTTACTATTTTTTTAATTTTATTTTTTTAAAGATTTTAGAGAGATGAGAGAAAAGAAAGAAAAGGATTATAAAGATGAGTCCTATGGAGTCCTAAATCTATAGATGAAAGAGAGAAGAGTGCTTTAATTAGATTTGAATTTGATGTTAATTGCAATCAAGTTAAGCAAGTATGGACTTTCTATCCTAGGATTAACCTAGATCTAGATAGCTCCTAACTGTTTCAAGATCACCTTTGAGCACTCCAAGCTTAAAATTGGCTAACTGAGTCGGCTAGGTAAGAGTAAGATGTGGAAGGTTTTCTGCTCATTGCTTTTTTTAGATACCAACTGAATTGGCTAGGTCAGACAATGGAACTAATTGAAAATCATAATCTTTGAACCACTTGCCTTAGACATTGAGTAATTAACCAATTCGAACCCAGTCCAACTTTAGAATTTTCTTATCCTAATAAGCTCGAATATCCTTAAGGGCCAACATCTAATTGATTTTAAGTTAAGATCTAGGTCGATGCAATATGAAGGGTGGTGGTTTATGGGCTAAGAAAGGATAATTAAATCCCCACCTTATCTTATTTAATGGGTTGTGCCCTTAGAGAATATTATGAATATATAATGCAAATCGAACAAGATATCCAATCGAGTTGAGAATTAATTTTATTTAATATTTATGATTACTCTAAATTAATTAAGTATTATGAGATGTCGGTGATTTTTTTAAGGATTTATGATTTTATCTTTTTATAGATATATTTTTTAGTTTTTTTTTTATTGTATGATTTTGCAAAAGAAAGTAAATTCAAGTAATTAAGTCTTAAAAGTAATAAATTAATCTAAACTACAAAGAGTAGAAATCAATTATGAAAAAACTATAATAACCAGATAAAATTAAAGAGCAATAATTTTTTTATTTTTTTTTATTTTTTTAAATTAATTAATTAATTTTAATTAACTAAAGCAATCATGCTACAATCTTCGGCAACGAAGCCAAAAATTTGACTATTTATCGTTAAAGCAACAAATAAAGATTAAACTTAATTTTAATATTTAGAATAATGATGAGTTTGAAGGAAAATCCTGATTTTCCGGTCCAGGTTCGTCCAGATCTGATTAGATCAAGAGATATATTTCAAAAAAAATTTTTTGATCTTAATCAGATCTTGATATATTTTAGATCTGATTATTATTATTTTAATAAATAAAATAAAATAAGATAAATTAAATCAAATTTAATTTACCTGATTTGGGTAATCCTATTACCCTGTAGATGATCCTGATTGCAGCGGAAGGTTCTGGATCTTAGCCACGCAAGCGCCTGGCCTCTACCGGTATCCACTCGGGTTGGATCTGGAGATCTTCTTCTTCTCTATCACACCTCCAAAAATCAGATCTGGATCTGATCTGGAGGATCTTCAAAACTCTTTTGAAGATCTACAGTCGTCCTTTTGCAGCAGCGCAGCCTTCTTGATTTTGATCGCCTTTCCTTGATCTGAATCGCACCAACCTAAATCCAAAACACTTTTGGATGTGGAGAGCAAGGGGAGAAGAGACTATGGCGTGGAGAAGAGGGGAGAGGCAGCCTTGGGGTGTGGGAAATCTCTATTGTATTAGGGTTGGGCGCAGGGTCTTATTTATAGACCTCTTGTGATCCAACTCCTCTTCCTCTCAACCAATCACAACCCTTTGTGAAATCAGATCTAAATCTGATTGGTTGGAATAGAGACCCCTAGATTCCTCCTTAGAGGGCGCCTAAGACCAGTCAAACTGGATTCTTAGTAGAACTCTGATTGGAATCCAAAAGGGAGATGGAGTCCTTATCCAACAAGGACTCCTAGGTGCCTCCTACTTGGGCTCACGCCACCCTTGGCGTGCGCCCTTCTCCTTGCCAGGTTCTGGCAGGGGGACAGGCCCCGACCAGCTCTCCAATAGGTGCATGACATGTGGTCAAAAGTCAAAGGGTCAATAGTCAACATTTGACCAGTCAATGGTAGACTTTTGACCAAAGTCAAAGAACAAGAAATGGCAGGTGACCAAAAATGGCAGGTAATGTCTTACAAATAAGACAACCTATTCTGACTTGGACAACCTCCAGTCAGACCATATGAAGGCCTCTGATTGAGCACAAACTCCTTTGGCTCAGACAGGACAACTTATTTGTGATAGTAAAAGAAGAACGTTAGGTTCAATCGAGTGCTAGCACGATTTCCTTGAACCTAATTGAATCTCATTCAGATCAATTGAACTAGATCAGTTCAATTGATGATCACCAGATTCAAACCCTTGTTTGTGTGACCCAGTTAGGTTCAGTTCTGTATGGTAATGGGATATGTCATGATCTCTATCATAGACATCATCGAAACTCCTTTCGATGGATCAGAACTCTTCTGATTCGAACAGCTAGAATGATCGATCATCTAAATCATTCTAATTGCTCCCAAAATCCACCAGTGACACCTAGCAGTATATGGTGGCAACCCATCAGAGCTGAATGTGAACCTCTTGGTGCAGCTACCTGTGTGATTCAGTTCTTCTATCTTGAGCCCCGATCAGATTAGGGTTAAGGTGAACTCGTCAAACCCTAGTCTCTGTCATATGATATAATCATTCGATTCGAGTCCAATGTGAAAATCTAAATAGAAACTTTTTCTGTTATTTCACTCTGCCATGGCCATAGGCTTCAGGACTTGATTCTCATGATTATCATAGGGCTGCTCCTCTACCACCGAGGTAGATAGATCCCATCTTGATGCAATCCAGTTCCTACAAAGAACATGTCACAGCCAACATACACCTCAGGGTTCCATATGGCTAGGAGACCGAGTAATGGTGTAGTCAAACTATAACACCCTCAAGGTGAACTGTCGATGCATCTCAGGTCAAAGAACCAGACACACTACTGCAGCATCGAGTCAGTCATTGACGAGAAGGTAGACTTCCTAATGACTACTCGAGGTGGTCACGCTCAGTGCCCTCATTCTCTAACGAGTACCTGTACTCTCGCTCCGGTGTCTCCACACCGTAGACTCAAGACTCATCTACTAAAGAGAAGCGATCGTACACCAACCTTCCGGATCAATCACCATCCTCGTGATGATCCTATGGTCGGGAGCTGTTTATGAGTTAATAATGATTATTCATGTCTTAAATTTTCAACTCTTGAAAATATGAATTATCATTACCATTAACTCAAAGGATGTATCACAGACACTAAATACACATGTGTGATAGAAAATAACCCATTTTATAAATTATAGTCAAAATTACAATTTTGCCCCTAGAAGTGTATTACAAGTGTCAGCCAATTCTGGCTTCTAGGGCACATATATCTAACAATCTCTCACTTGTCCTAAAGCCAATTGGCTACAAGTCTAAGTCCCATCTTCTCAAGGTGGGCTTCGATCTTCTGCTGGCCCAATGGCTTTGTAAGTGGGTCTGCCACATTATCTGCGGAGTTGACTCTCTTGACCTCAACGTAACCTTTCTCAAGGTAATCGCGGATGAGATGATATCGCCGCTCAATGTGCTTGGACTTCTGGTGAGACCTCGGCTCCTTAGCAAGGGCTATGGCGCCATTATTGTCGTAGTAAAGAGGAATGGCATCTGATGGCATTACTCCAATTTCTGCAGCAAACTTCTTGTACCAGAATGTTTCCTTTGCAGCCTCTGATGCAGCTATATATTCTGCTTCCATGGTGGAATCTGCTATCACAGTTTGCTTGGAACTCTTCCAGCTGACAGCTCCACCATTGCACACAAACAGACTTCCAGATGTCGACTTTCGATCATCTATATCGGACATGAAGTCCGAGTCTGTGTATCCTTGAACTTGGAGTTCTCCGTTACCAAAGACCAACATCATATCCTTAGTTCTTCTCAAGTACTTAAGGATACATTTCACAGAAGTCCAGTGTTCTTCACCTGGATTTGACTGATATCTGCTTGTGACACTCACAGCATGGGCTATATCTGGTCGTGTACATAGCATGGCATACATGAGGCTCCCTATTGCAGAAGCATAACGGGATCTTGCTCATGCGTTCTATTTCCTCAGGTGTGCTGGGGCACATCTTCTTGGAAAGATGAATACCATGTTTGAAGGGTATTAATCCCCTCTTAGAGTTTTCCATACTAAACCTCTTTAGTACTTCCTCTATGTACATCTTCTGTGAAAGTCCTAGCATCCTATTCGGTCTATCCCTATAGACCTTAATTACCTAAAATAAAGGATGCTTCACCTAGGTCTTTCATGGAGAATTCCTTAGACAACCACATCTTGACTGATGTCAACATGGGAATATCATTCCCAATAAGGAGGATGTCATCCACGTACAATACGAGGAAGACAACAGCGCTCCCACTGACCCTTTTAAAAACACATGGTTCCTCTTCGTTTTTGATGAAACCAAACTTTTTGATCACATCATTGAAACGAGTGTTCCAGCTCCGAGATGCTTGCTTAAGTCCATATATGGACCTTTGCAGCTTGCAAACCTTGTGATCAGTATCACTGGATGTGAAACCTAGCGGCTATTCCATATAGATATCTTCCTCAAGATATCCATTTAGGAATGCCGTTTTCATGTCCATTTGCCATATTTCATAATCGAAATAGGCTGCAATAGCAAGCAATGTGCGGATGGATTTTAGCATAGCTACCGGGGAAAAGGTATCCTGATAGTCAATGCCTTCGCGTTGACTATAACCTTTTGCCACCAGTCTAGCCTTGAATGTCTCCACATTCCCATCTGCACCAATCTTTCTCTTGAAGATCCATTTACACCCAATAGGTACTATACCTTCTGGTGGATCTACCAAGGTCCAAACTTGGTTTGAGTGCATCGAGTCGATCTCTAACTTCATTGCCTCAAGCCATTTCTCGGAGTCGATATCTGATATCGCCTCGTTGTAGGTTTTGGGATCATCACCATGAGCACCATTACCTATGAGGAACATTTCCTCTACGTCCTCTGAAATAATACCTAAGTATCCTTTCAGGGGGACGGGAAACTCTTTCCGATCTACGAGGTGGAGGAGGTAGTGTTCTTATTGGCTCAACCTGATTTGGTTCCACTTGGTCCTTAGCTCGTTCTGCTTGTGAGACTTTCTCATCAAGCTCAATCTGCTTTCCAATGCCACTATCTTGAATAAACTGTTTTTCAAGATAATATGGCATGTCGACTCACAATCACATTGTGGTCTTCTGGAATGTAGAAATAGTATCCTAATGACTCTTTAGGATATCCTATGAATCGAGCTCTAAAGGACCTAAATTCTAACTTGTCCGCTTGTTGTCTTTTGACATGAACTGGACAACCCCAAATTCTGAGATGACTCAGACTTGGTTTCTTACCGTGCCATATCTCATACGGTGTGGTAGGAACGGTTTTAGAGGGAACCCTATTCAGTAAATAGATTGAAGTTAATAATGAATATCCCCAAAGAAAATCTGGGAGGTCTGTGAAGCTCATCATGGATCGAACCATATCCAATAGAGTCCGATTTCTCCGTTCTGAAACCCCGTTGAGTTGAGGTGTTCCTGGTGGAGTCCATTGAGAGACTATGCCATTTTTCTTAAGATAGTCTAGGAATTCTCGGCTAAGGTATTCACCTCCTCGATCTGATCGAAGAACCTTAATGGGTTTTCCAATTTATTTTTCTACTTCATGTCTGAATTCTTTGAACTTTTCAAAGGCTTCAGACTTGTGTCTCATAAGATACACATACCCATACCTAGACAAATCATCGGTAAAGGTAATGAAGTAGACAAAATTGCCTCTAGCCGGCACATCGAATGGGCCGCACACATCAGTATGTACTAGGGCAAGGAGATCTGTGGCCCTCTCCCCATGTCCAACAAAAGGGAGTTTAGTCATTTTGCCTTGAAGACAAGATTCACAAGTTGGATATGACTCAAAAGTCAATGGACTCAATAGCCCATTTTTCTCCAATTTGTTAATCCTATCTTCTGCTATATGACCTAATCTCAGGTGCCATAGATATCTGTCGTTTGGACTATCCCTAGGTCGTTTGGCATTCACGTTTTGCTCGATAGTTAAAATAGGTACATCAATATGCAACTGATAAAGACCATTAACAAGGAAACCATTTGCAATTTTATTTCTTTCATAAAGAATGTTACAATGGTCCTTAAAGAAGGTGATCACATAACCTTCTTGTGCTAAGCATGAAACAGAAATCAAATTCCTGCTAGCTGCAGGCACATAATAACAGTCTTTTAAAACTAAGTCTAAACCAGATGGTAATCGCAGAGGGTATGTTCCCACGGCTACTAGCAGCAACTCTTGCTCCATTACCGACGCGTAGGATCATGTCTCCATCCCTCAGCCTCCTGCTATCCTCAAGACCCTGCATAGAAGTGCATAGGTGAGCACTAGAACCAGAGTCAAGCACCCAACTGGATGCAGAAGAAACCGTAAGGTTAGACTCAATAACGAGCATACCTCCAGAAGGACCTTCCTTCTTGTTCTTCAGGGTGGCCAGGTAAGTAGGGCAGTTCCGCTTCCAATGGCCGTCGCTGTTGCAATGGAAATACTTTCCTTTGCCATCGACCTTCTTCTTCGGTTCTGCCTTCTTCTTCTTTGATCCTTCTACCTTTTGCTTTTTCACAGACTTCTTTTTCTTTTCATAAGACTTTCTTTTGGAAGAAGTCCGTTCCATAGCAAGAACTGAGCCTTTAGAATCTTTCATAGAAAGCTCAGTGGTAACCAGCATATTCATCAACTCGGCCAAGGAATTCTTGAAGTTTATGCATGTGGTAATTCATGATGAATTTCCCATATGCATCAGTCAAGGATTGCAGAATAATATCGTTCTGCAGATCCAAGTCCAACTTCACACCGAGCTTCTCAAGCTCTTCCATGTCCTTGATCATTGTCAGACAGTGATCTTGGACTGACTGCCCATCACGCATCTTAGCCTTAAAAAGTCATTTTGTGACTTGATATTTGGCTGCGCGACTCTGTTCATCAAACATCTCCTGCAGGTGAGCCAACATTTGGCGAGCAGTTTTGATATCCTCATGTTGGCGCTGGAGCTCATCAGACATCGAGCCCAACATGTAGTATCTGGCCTTATTGTCTTCATCAATCCATTTTTCCAGAGACGCTCTCTGTTCAGTGGATGGACGAGCTGGTAAGGTGGGAGGGTCCTGGTCCAAAACATGTGTTAACTTCTCTGAACCCAAAACAATTTTGTAGTTCCTGAGCCAATCTTTATAATTGGGTCCAGTCAGTCTATGTGTGTCTAGGATACGTGCCAGTGGGTTGGATGCAGACATTTTCCTGTAGAGAGTCAAAGATTCTAGTTAGATACTGTAATTTTGACTTGACCAATTTATTTGGAGATTTTATTTTTAAATAAATTAGCTCCCACTATTTTCTCAGATCCCTACACTCCCTCTGTAGAGATGCGAAAATCTCCGCGATTGATGATTTCTAGTGGATGGTGCGGTCTCACCAACTGACTCATCACCTCACCTAACAGTTATTGGTGATGGGTTAGCCAATGAGTGAACAACTCTTGTTCAATGATTCTCTAATCATGGTGCACCCAAACTTGGTCTCTAATTCATGAATCTCACCGTATCCGAAATATTAATCC
This sequence comes from Cocos nucifera, assembly GCA_006176705.1. Classification (NCBI taxonomy): domain Eukaryota; kingdom Viridiplantae; phylum Streptophyta; class Magnoliopsida; order Arecales; family Arecaceae; genus Cocos; species Cocos nucifera. Next base: position 149,587 of record QRFJ01001482.1, on the reverse strand, counting down.
ACTCCTTAGTTAAGTCAGACCCACCATTTGCATAGACTGGGTTCCTAATTGGGTCTCTCACCGTATCCAGAATATTGAGCCCAACTCATCCTCCAGCCCATAGCATCCAATGCCTAATAGACATGGTTGCGTCTTCCCGATGCAACTGAGCCACTGTATCCAGCCGAGAACAATCAACCCCGGGAAGGGCCCGCACGTCTACAATGGTGGAAGACCTCGGACTTAATCTTTTCTTAGGGAGAATTGATTCAGGTCTCATTAAACTAGACTTGGCTTAGTCATAACAATTATGACTAACCTAGTGGCATGGGTCAGCTCGGATTATTGACCACCTCAGATCAGAACTGTGTCAACAGATATGGCCAGGTAAGTGAGACCGGTGGAAGGAATATGCCGTTAACTCGCACAAGAACGCATTCAGATCGAGTAGCTTCCAATTAAAAACCAGTCGGTCGTCTGTGCCAAACTTACCTTAGACACCAAATTATTGAGTCAGAACCAATTGGGTTAGCCTACAATCCAGACTCTAACCTCTGAGCCTAATTAGGTCTTGCTTGATCGTGACTCGATCTTGACCCAGACTTAATCCTATTAGGCTGGTCAATTTAAGCATTGTTGATCCCATCTAACCAACTCTTGATTCGATTTGATCAACCGCTTAGACCTAATTGAGCTACCCAAGCCCGAACCCAGTATTATGAATATGTCTTAGATCTAAAATTCTCAATTTTAGACCTAATTAATATTCCATAAACTTAATTCTTAATTAAGTTGGGTTCATAAACAAAATATGCACAATAAATCCTAGGGTTTCAGGATCTAGGGTTTTGCAGAAAGTAAGTTTTGGATTTCTGATTAAGGACGAACACGCAGCACCCCTACACGTCATAAGAACACCCCATCGAATGGGAAGAGAGGGCCTTTAAACCCTTCTTCGTTCTTATGACCGGAAGGCCAAGAGGAATGCCTTAATCAGGAACATGTAAATCTACAAAACAGTTATAGATCTATATCATATATCTCATATACAAATTTAGATCTAATCAAGGCATATTTTGCATACATCTCATGTATCATAATCATGCATGTTTTCAGATCTAAATTATCACATAATAATCTAAAAAATTAGATTTAAATTGATCTAATCAAAATAAATTCTAATCTAGACAATTATGTAGAACTATTCTACAACTAGTCTAGACATGCATCAATCATATCTCATATGATATTTAAAATTAAATAATTTTTATTTGCTGTTTATGAGATGTTATTATAACACTTATAATATCAGAAAATAGTAAATAAGAAGATCTAAAATATGATTTAATCAGATTAAATCAAAGACATGCAAAACTATTCTATAGAACTATTCTATTCTAGAACTAGTCATGCATATCTTCATGTTCTTAGATCCAAATTATTTAATTTTAATTTTTTTGATTTCAGATCTGATCATATCTCATGTGATATCTAAAATCACTTTATTTTCTAATTAAAATAAAATTAAAATCAGATCTAAACAATTTTAGAACCATGGCTCTGATACCAGTTGAAGGGAAATCCTGATTTTCCGGTCCAGGTTCGTCCAGATCTGATTAGATCAAGAGATATATTTCAAAAATTTTCTCTTGATCTCAATCAGATCTTGATATGTTTTAGATCTGATTATTATTATTTTAATAAATAAAATAAAATAAGATAAATTAAATCAAATTTAATTTACCTGATTTGGGTAATCCTATTACCCTGTAGATGATCCTGATTGCAGCGGAAGGTTCTGGATCTTAGCCACGCAAGCGCCTGGCCTCTACCGGTATCCACTCGGGTTGGATCTGAAGATCCTCTTCTTCTCTATCACACCTCCAAAAATCAGATCTGGATCTGATCTGGAGGATCTTCAAAACTCTTTTGAAGATCTACAGTCGTCCTTTTGCAGCAGCGCAGCCTTCTTGATTTTGATCGCCTTTCCTTGATCTGAATCGCACCAACCTAAATCCAAAATACTTTTGGACGTGGAGAGCAAGGGGAGAAGAGACTATGGCATGGAGAAGGAGGGGAGAGGCAGCCTTGGGGTGTGGGAAATCTCTATTGTATTAGGGTTGGGCGCAGGGTCTTATTTATAGACCTCTTATGATCCAACTCCTCTTCCTCTCAACCAATCACAACCCTTTGTGAAATCAGATCTAAATCTGATTAGTTGGAATAGAGACCCCTGGATTCCTCCTTAGAGGGCACCTAAGACCAGTCAAACTGGATTCTTAGTAGAACTCTGATTGGAATCCAAAAGGGAGATGGAGTCCTTGTCCAACAAGGACTCCTAGGCGCCTCCTACTTGGGCTCACGCCACCCTTGGCGTGCGCCCTTCTCCTTGCCAGGTTCTGGCAGGGGGACAGGCCCCCACCAGCTCTCCAATAGGTGCATGACATGTGGTCAAAAGTCAAAGGGTCAATGGTCAACGTTTGACCAGTCAATGGTAGACTTTTGACCAAAGTCAAAGAACAAGAAATGGTAGGTGACCAAAAATGGCAGGTAATGTCTTACAAATAAGACAACCTATTCTGACTTGGACAACCTCCAGTCAGACCATATGAAGGCCTCTGATTGAGCACAAACTCCTTTGGCTCAGACAGGACAACTTATTTATGATAGTAAAAGAAGAACGTTAGGTTCAATCGAGTGCTAGCACGATTTCCTTGAACCTAATTGAATCTCATTCAGATCAATTGAACTAGATCAGTTCAATTGATGATCACCAGATTCAAACTCTTGTTTGTGTGACCCAGTTAGGTTCAGTTCTGTATGGTAATGGGATATGTCATGATCTCTATCATAGACATCATCGAAACTCCTTTCGATGGATCAGAACTCTTCTGATTCGAACAGCTAGAATGATCGATCATCTAAATCATTCTAATTGCTCCCAAAATCCACCAGTGACACCTAGCAGTATATGGTGGCAACCCATCAGAGCTGAATGTGAACCTCTTGGTGCAGCTACCTGTGTGATTCAGTTCTTCTATCTTGAGCCCCGATCAGATTAGGGTTAAGGTGAACTCGTCAAACCCTAGTCTCTGTCATATGATGTAATCATTCGATTCGAGTCCAATGTGAAAATCTAAATAGAAACTCTTTCTGTTATTTCACTCTGCCATGGCCATGGGCTTCAGGACTTGATTCTCATGATTATCATAGGGCTGCTCCTCTACCACCGAGGTAGATAGATCCCATCTTGATGCAATCCAGTTCCTACAATGAACATGTCACAGCCAACATACACCTCAGGGTTCCATATGGCTAGGAGACCGAGTAATGGTGTAGTCAAACTATAACACCCTCAAGGTGAACTGCCAATGCATCTCAGGTCAAAGAACCAGACACACTACTGCAGCATCGAGTCAGTCATTGACGAGAAGGTAGACTTCCTAATGACTACTCGAGGTGGTCACGCTCAGTGCCCTCATTCTCTAACGAGTACCTGTACTCTCGCTCCGGTGTCTCCACACCATAGACTCAAGACTCATCTACTAAAGAGAAGCGATCGTACACCAACCTTCCGGATCAATCACCATCCTCGTGATGATCCTATGGTCGGGAGCTGTTTATGAGTTAATAATGATTATTCATGTCTTAAATTTTCAACTCTTGAAAATATGAATTATCATTACCATTAACTCAAAGGATGTATCACAGACACTAAATACACATGTGTGATAGAAAATAACCCATTTTATAAATTATAGTCAAAATTATAATTTTGCCCCTAGAAGTGTATTACAAGTGTCAGCCAATTCTGGCTTCTAGGGCACATATATCTAACAGAGTTGGGTATTGATTTTTTTAGAGATTGAAGACTAAGTTATGCTCAATTTTAATTAAAAATAAAATTTTTAATTTAGTTTTAAAGCAAAAATTTAAGTAGATTAAAGAGGACAAATTGAGAGTTTAGTAAAATAGAAAGAAAGTAAAAACTTAATTAATTAGAATTTTTAAAATAATAAGAATTATTTTGAAATTTTGAATTCATCTTTAGCATGGTTGTGGTAATTTTTTTTAATACAAAAATTTAATTATGATTATAATTTATTTTCTTAGAGCATGAATTATATCTTTTGATAATGATCAATCTCTATGAAATCATAAATTATTCAATACTTTAATTTTTAAAAATTAATAATATAATTTTTAATGATTATTCTCTAAAATAAATTATTAAATTAAGTATGGATTATATCTGCCAATCACAATCCATCCTAATGAATATAATTTATTTAGATCTTAAATCAATAAATAGCATGTCAAGTAATCAGGATCTAATGCATAAAAAAATAAATTTTATTAAAAACTGAGCAAGAGAACATGTTTGCATAAAAAGTAATTATAAAAGATGAAGAAAAAAATTACAGCTCATGATAGAAGATTTTATCTACTCTCCCAAAATCCAGCTCCTTAGCCATGCATGGTTAATGATCTGCTCGCTCCCAGCATCTTCAGAACTCCTTTAATTGAAGGTTGGAAGAAAGAAGGAAAAGAGAGAGAAAGAGAGAACAAGGTCAATTTTTTTCTCTATTTTTGGCATAGAAGACTTGGTCTCAGGCTATGAGAATAAGGGTGTTTAAATAGAGGAGGAAATATGATCTTCAGAGCTATTTTTGGAGTCAAAATCCGAGTTTGGATCGATTTCAAACATCCTGCTAAATTTTGACCGTTGATCTATGATCAAATGATTCAAAACCAACTCAAAAACCATCAAGATTAGCCATTTATACCCTTGATCAAGCCTTTGGATTAATTCACAATCATTAGATCACCGTCGGCTCAATTTTCAGCCATCGAATGGTGCCAAATCACTACTAGGGTCCCTTAATCAAGTCGGAAACCTTGATGACCATTGGATGCCAATCGGCTTTGCTGAGAGCCATCTAATCATGCATCCCTATGCCTGTAGACTTGATGGACTGAGAGCACCAAAAATCTATGCCAACCAAAAGCAACCATGCCAGATAGAAAGATCGAAATGCCCCTGTATGCTATGATAAAAATGTTGTACACCTCTTAGCAGTCCAGGTCCACCACACGGCGCGTGCTAATTGGCTATGCCTGCTGAGCTCGGCGGTCCATGCCTATTCCATGGACCAACTGGTCAATCCACCATGCACCAGTCTAGTTTTTTCTTTTATTTTAAACTTCTAGGCTTCATAACTCTTTCATTTTAGCTTTGACTTGATTGAAATTTATTCCATTAGAACTAGAAAATTGAGCTCTTCACATTGGTGGACTTCTTTTTTATAAAATACTAAAAAAATATCAATTTATTTTAAATAAATATTAAATATTATATTATTTAATATTTTTATTTATTAATTTATGATAATTATCACTCCATAAGATGTCGGTGAATGTAGTGGGAGGGTCTTCTTCTGATCGTCAATCCTTTAAGAAAGAAAAGAAGAATAACAAGAAGAATAATAAGAAGGTGCAACAGCATACCAGGATTTCTACACAGGATTAGACCAAAAAGCCCAAGCCCGACTATAGCTAAGCGGAGCGCTTCTTTTGTAAGAAGCTGAAGCACTAGAAGAGGAATTGTCCTCAGTACATTGCCATCCTAGATCCAAACAGGTCGAGGAAAAAGCAAACAATTGTTGGGTAAGATAATTATATGATAATAACTTATAACTTCTCAATATGTGATGCTACTGCCTGAGTATTAAATACTGAAAGCCCTTATCATATTTATAATTTAATGCAGGATTTGCAGGTCAGTAGAAGATTTAATGAAGATGAGAGGTTTCTAAATGTTGGAGATGGAAGACAAGTTCTAGTTCTAGTTTTAGAAATCATGAACCTTATAATCAATTCTCATAATGTTATTCTTTATGAATGTCACTATTGTCCAAGCTTTTTGTTGAATATTATCTCTATAGACCTTCTAGTCAAAAATAGTTATAAATTTTTAATTAAAAAATTTTATAATATCATTTTGAATGGTGTTATGATATTTGTTGGATAATTAAATAATAAAATTTATATAGTATCACCGCTTGTTAATATGATTTAGTCCTCCAATAAAAATCCTAGAATAAATGATGTGTCTAAAGTCAACCTCTGGCACTGTAGGCAAGGTCACATTAACATGAACAGAATAAATAGGTTGGCTAAAGAGGAAATTCTTGAAGTTGGTGATTGTGAATTACTTCTGATCTATGAGTCATATCTTCTTAGCAAAATAACCAAGTCATCTTTTACTGAAAAGGATGAGCAAGTCAATGAACTCCTAGGTCTAGTATATACTAATGTATGTAGACTTATGAGCTCAAGTGCTAGAGATGGATATTTCTACTTCATAACTTTGATTGATGATCTATCTAGGTATGGGTACGTCTACTTGATAAAACATAAGTAGAAATCATTTGAAATATTCAAACTATTCCATAATAAGGTAGAAAAGCAAATTAGAAAGAGTATTAAAACTCTTCGATCTAACCGAGGAGATGAATACCTTTTCAGCGAGTTTCTAATATATCTAGGAGAGAATGGGATTCTCTCCTAATGGACTCCTGGAATACCACAACATAATGATATGTCTGAAAGGAGAAATTGAATCATGTTAGACATGGTTAGATCCATGATGGAATTTACTGATCTGCTGATCTCCTTCTGGGAATATGCACTCAAGTTGGCTTGTTACATTCTAAATAGGGTTTTGAGTAAGCCTATTTCCAAAATGCCATATGAGATATGGACAGGGCGTAAGCTAGTACTCTCGCATCTTAGGGTTTGGGGGTGTCCGGCTTATGTCAAACATTTAGTTACGAACGATCTTGGACCTATGTCTGATGAGTGTAATTTTATAGGATACCCAAAAGAGACTAAAGGATATTATTTCTACCTAGCTAATGAGCAAAAGATGTTTGTCAATTTTAAGGCAATCTTTTTGGAAAAAGAGTTTCTTGGTGAAGGAACTAATGCCTTTAAGATCAAACTTGAGGAAGTTCAATAAGTGAAAAAATCGACACAAGTAGCTAAACCTAAATCAAATTTGATTAGATCAAATCCAAAGCCAATTGTACCTACATCAGTAAGGCGGTCTGGTATAATACCACATCAGCTGGATAGATACTATGGTTTCTTGATCCAAAATGAGGATCCTATCAAACTCGATGAGAATGATGAGGATCCAATCACCTATATGGATGCAATGCAGAGATCGAATTCTGAGAAATGGCTTAAAGCCATGAAATCTCAAATGAAGTCTATGAAGATCAACAATGTATGGACATTGGTTGATCCACCCGAAGCGGTAAAATTCATAGGGTGTAAATGGGTCTTCAAGAGGAAAAGAAGTGCAAATGGAAAGGTGGAGACCTATAAGGCCCATCTGATTGCCAAGAAATATCATCAATATTATGATATAAACTATGACAAGATGTTTTCTCCTATGGTAATGCTCAAATTCATTCGGATAATGCTTGCGATAGCTACCCATCTGGACTATGAAATCTAGCAGATGAATATGAAGACAGTTTTTCTTAATGGAGAGCTAGATGAAGAGATGTATACGATACAACCTAAAGGATTCACATCCATAGATGAGTCTAAGATGTGTAGGCTTCAAAGATTCATTTATGGATTGAAGTAGGCATCTTGGAGTTAGAACAAATGTTTTGATAAGATGATCAAAACGTATGGCTTCATTAAGAATGGAGAAGAACCCTACATATATAAATGGACAAATGGTCTAGTAGTTATATTCTTTGTATTGTATGTAGATGACATTTTCTTAATCAAAAATAATGTCCCTATATTATAGAGAATAAAGATTTGGTTGTCGTCTCAGTTCTCCATGAAGAACTTGAAAAAAGCTTCCTACATCCTAGGAATGAAGATCTATAGAGATAGATCTAAAAGGTTGCTCAATTTGTTCCAGTCTATGTACATAGATACTGTACTAAAGTAGTTCAACAAAGAGAATTTCAAGAAAGGTTATCTACTAGAAGATCATGGAATTTCTCTCTCAAAGAGGCATTGTTCGACAACCCCTCAAGAGAGAGCATATAAGTAGAATTTCATATGCTTCAGTAATGGATTCTATCATGTACACCATAATATGTACGAGACCAAATGTGGCATTATCACTAGGGATAGTAAGTAGATACCAATCTAATCTAGGAAAAATTACTAAAAAGTTATTAAAACCATCCTAAAGTATTTAAGAAATATAAAGGACTGGTGGCTTATTTATGGAGAGTCGGATTTGAGACTTCTGAGGTTTATAGACTTTAGTTTTCAGTCTGATCACGATGACAACAAAAGTATGTTGGGGTATGTGTTTATCTATAATAGTGGAGCTGTCTACTAGCAAAGTTCCAAGCAGCACACTGTGGCTAACTCAATTTGCGAGGTGGAGTATGTCGCTGCATCAGATGCTACCAAAAAAATGGTGTAGCTGAGAAAATTCATTATCGAGATCAAAGTGGCACTCTTCCTTGATGGTTTAGTTCTGCTCTACTACTATAACTCTAGAGCCATTGCTTAGGCGAAGGAACTGAAGGCACACCAGCAGATGAAGCATATTTTGCATCGCTACCATCTTATCCAAAAGATCATGGATCGAGATGATGTCGATTTTCAGAAGATTGATGGAAAAAAAAATCTGGCCGATCCATTAATTAAAAAAAGCCATTATGATGAAGAAGTTCAACGACTTCAAATCGAAGATGGGTATTAGATACTACACCGATTGGCTTTAGTCCAAGTGAAAGATTATTGAAAATAGTATCCCAAAGCCATCATCGATCTATTAATGGTTGAGCTAATTTTTATATTTATATATAAATTATAAATAAATAAATATTATTTTGGCATTGTTCATCATAATTTTTTTTCATCTTCTAATGAACTCCTATGTTATGGTGAAGTCCTTAGGACTATTTAGAATCGACAAAAAAGGATTTATTATTTAATCCTTAAACTTGTTCGTGATCAAATGATACGTTATTACGAAGGATAATAATGTTTATTGAGTGTAGGTCATTATGTACCATATAGGTTGGTTGTCTTCTTAATCAAGAAGTGTGTAGATACTGGTATGGCATGCAGGTGAGATGTAGAGGTACATTTGCATTGAACGTGACTAACTCTGGAGCTTTTCTACTGTCAAGATTTGCTCTGATAGGAATATGGGTATAAGTATCTCTCCGACCTGAGATCACCATGATGACTTTCAAGCAACTCATTATGCTTTGATGTCGGACTATCTGAATTTTTAATTCAGTGATGAAAGATTTCTAAGCACAGTCAAGTACTTGAGGAATCGGTATGTGAGTCAAGATGGGATTGACCACTCTGGTTCAGGAGTTTTGTTTAATTATGTTTCAATTTAGCAAATCCTTGGCCAGGGTAGTCCTAGTGAGGAGTCATGAGGCTAATTGCTTTCAGACATGATATGGATGTATTGATCAGGATTGATAGTTTAAACTTTGAGACATCCTATACACATAGGTCAAAGGGATGAATTATGCGATAACCATATTCGCATAGGTTATGAATGTTATGATTGTGACTATTCGACCAATCTAGACATTAAGTAACATTGCTAGATAATCACTTCGATTGGTATAAGAATCGGTTCCTATGTTATCGGCTTAGATTCGAACCTACAGGATCACACACATTAGAGGTTCCTACCTAATCTGATGGCTGGTGAGGAGTTCCACTGCACTGAAACTCTATGGTCAAGAGTCCCATTAGACTAGAACTCTTTGATCGGGAGTCCTACTATATTAGAATTTTGAGTTCTACCTATCTAAAACTCTATAATTGAGAGTCCCATTGGTCTAGGACTCTGTGATCACGAGTTTCACTCATTTGAGATACTGGGGTCAAGAGTCCCACTGGTTGGAGACTCTTTGATCAAGAGTTTTATATTGATGGAACTTTGTTGCCCGGATATCCACTAGATTTAGACTCTATATTTATGAAAGATTTAATTAATAATTTGATTAATAATTAATTCAATTTGATTGAGTAATGAATTTTGGTTCAAGTCCAATTGAATTGGATTCAGTTGGGTTTGACCCAATTAGATTATGTGATGACCTAATCGCTGAGGAGGTTTAGTCCCTGATTTGATTAGAATTTAATTAAGCCTAATTAAGCCTAAATAAGTTGGATTTAATCTGGTCTAATTGAATCTAGCCAAATAAGTTTGGATTGGGTTCAATTGGACAAGTTTGTTTTAAGACTAGTTTGACTAGTCTACCCGCCACATCACCCTGCTCTTGTGTCCATTTGAATTTTTATGAGAATGAGATTCTCATGAAACCTTCTCCATGCATAGAGGGTGCACGCCCTAGTTTCTCCACACCCAAAAAGGATAAGTTCTGAGTTGTTACCATTTAAATTCAAATGAAGTTTGAATTTGAATGGATAACAACCTATCCTTATCTATCCATGTTGAGTCTATGTCCTATTTGGTGCAAATAAAAGGAGGGAATTTTGGGGCATGCACACACATCAGAAAGAGAAGTTTTCCTTCTACATGAGAGTCCTCTACATGAGAAAAGTTCAAAGAAAAATCCAAAGAGAGAAAAATAGAGAGTGTGCAGAGTTTGGGTGAGAGTGTAGCCCTAGGATTCTTACCTATGGTTTGGGGTGTGGTTTCATGAGTTTTGAGCATCAGAATTTCATGAGATTTTCAGGAGAGCCTCCTCTACCTCTCTCCTACTTCTGCTAGTGATTCAAAGTGTTTCAAGAGCCAATGGAGGGAGATCAAAGATGTTCAATCAAGATCAGCTGTCAAAACATCCAGCATCAAGCTAACACTCGAAAGGAGCCGATCAAGACCAGAACCTTATGTGGACCATCCATGGAGGCCAAATGACTTATGTGGCTACGTCACAATGAGAGGACCTCCCCAATGGTGTGTTAGTTGCGGTGCTTAGGTACCCGTGCAAGGTATCGTATTCTGAACATAGAGTAGTAAAAATATTTTACTGCTGGTAATTTAGTTTTCAGATTTTAAATATATGTATATCACATTCGATCCTAGATATATAGGGTTTATTGATATGATCAATAACTCATAGAAATTAATTAGATTGATTTTTAATTCTGCTACATGAATTTTTGAAAAAAAGTTTTGAAAGTAAAGCTAGAAATCCTACATAATCTCTTATAGGGCCTTCCTCTCCTGTAACTATCTTGACCCCATTGGCACCTCCTACACCATAGCCCTAAGCTCGCTACCTTGACACTACCTCTCCCATGACTGCCCTGTCCCACCTACCTCCCCGTGGCCCCATTCCGATCGATCTGACCACATGGCCCCTGCCTCATCGCCCCCAGCCTACGGCCCTAATCTTGCAAACCCATCCCTACCATTATGAGTAGCGATGATATTAGCATCAGCTGATGTTGTCTAATATTAATGACGATATTAGCGATGGCTAGTATCATCACTATAATTTAATTAAATATTTAATTAATTAAAAATTAATTAATTAATTAGATAATTAATTAATTAATTAATTAAAAATTAATTAATTAGTTGCATGGGATTTGGATCTCGGCATGTAGAGTGTTTGGATCGAGAGAAGGTGCCGGGCAATATTGCAAATATGGATTGGGGCATGCCTGTGTGCCCGAGCGTCAAGTTATAGCTGGCATCAAAGGCATTTGGCCCTCACATGTCCTATGTGCTCAAGCCGATAGGAAGTGCCGGATAGCATTAATTATGTGTAAATTTGAATAAAATTTATATTGTATGAAATGATAGATCAGTCAATTGATTATGTACATATTCTAATATATCCATACATTTATTTATTTTTATATGGATAAAAGAATTATGTACATTGATCAATTAATTTCCACTATGGATGGTTTGAAAAATGCAAGTAATTATATAGGTCATTATAGTAATCAAATGGTATGCTGAGGGTTTGAAAAAAATTTTGGACATAATTTTTTTTTGTTCTTCCTATATGGCAGAACTAAAGAGAAATACTGTCGAAATTTCTTTTGACCTCTATTGCATATCTTTTGATTACTATAATGGATCAATAGAATTAATATATTTTTCAAATAGGATAGGATCTATCTTTACCTATTAGTTGATGATTGGATGCATTAATTTATTATGTAAGCCATTTTGAATGATAAAATAATATTTAGCAATTACCTTGTATTTATGTATATGCATAATTCTTAGATAATCTATCATGGATCATAGTTAGATGGACTGTTGAGTAGTCGATGGAAAGTTTCTGTTGAATATAAGAAGGGTATAGAGTACTTCTATGATTTTGTTTTTGAAAATGTGGCACTCTTATATTAAAGATGGGCTCATTGTCCTCGCAATAGAAGTAGCAATATAGAAATGTTTGATAGGCATATAATTACTGTCCATTTGTAGAAGGATGGATTTATGCCCAACTATAAGTATTGATACCTACAAGGAGAGATGTGGGAGAATGTTGCAAGGATTAGATCCTAGCAAGACATGGACACAGATAGAATGGTAAATATGGTTATGAATACAGCTGGTCCTGAATTTAACTAGAATATGGAGGATGATCCAGAAGCTGGCAGCAATGATTTCTATAATATGCTGAAAGATACTGATGAACCACTATGGCCGAAATGTGAAACACACACTATACTATCGGTTCTATCAAAGTTGTTGAACTTGAAGGTCGAGTTTAATATGATGGTCAATTGTAATGATATGATGGTAGCAATAATAAAGAAAATGCTATTGAAGGATGAGAAGCTTGTTGACAGCTTATATGCTTAGAAAGAATGGTGAAAGGATTAGGCATAGGATATGAGAAAATAGATGCATACTATAATGATTGCATGCTTTTCTATAAAGAGAATCAATAGAAGAGCTCATGTGATGTATGCAGTGCAAAATAGTTTAAGCTGAGGTAAAAGGGTAGGAATTAGAAGGACATACCATACAAGGTTCTTCAATACTTTCATCTCACTTCTAGACTTTAGAGACTCTACTTATCCAAGAATACTATCGAACAGATAAGATGGCACAAAAAAAGATCATGCAAGCATCCCGATATGATATGTCATCCATCGAACAGCGGGGCATGGAAGCAATTTGATGCTTGTCACCTTTTATTTTCTCAAAAATCATGCAATGTCCGACTGGGTCTATCTACGGATAGCTTTACACCATTCGATCATGCAGTCATCTCTTATTTATGTTGGTCAGTCTTTATTACTCTATACAATCTGCCACCTAGGATGTGCATGAAAGAACATAACATCTTTCTTATATTACTCATTCCTGGATCACGATATTTTGGTAGAAGTATTGATGTATATCTAAGGCCTCTTATTGATGAGTTGAAATTATTATGGTACGATGGCATTCATACTTTTAATGCATCAAAAAAATAAAATTTTGTAATGAATGCTGCATTGATGTGGACCATTAGTGATTTTTCTACTTATGAGATGTTGTCAGGATAGAACACTTATGGAAAGCTAGTATGTCCCTATTGTATGGAGAATACAAAATAATTTCAGCTTGAGCATGGTTGTAAGCCCTGCTAGTTCGATTGTCATTGTCAATTTCTTCCCGAGCATCATTCTTTACAAAAGTAATGGGACAGTTTTAGGAAGAATAAGATAGAGAAGGACCATGCACCCAGCGACTCATTGGTATGAAAGTATTTCAAAGGATATCCCAGTTGGATGAAGTCCCATTTGGAATTGAATTTGACAAGCAGAAGCCTCAATGGTTCGATAGAACTCATAAATGGGTGAAGTAAAGCATTTTCTAGGAATTGCCATACTGGTCCACCAATTTGATCTATCATAATCTTGATGTAATGCATATTGATAAGTGGTAAAAATATACTAATAAAAATATTAAATTATAAAATAAATTAATTTATTTTATTAGAAATTAATACTTTTATTAATTTTATGCAGAAAAGAAGGCCACCAATGTGAAGATCTCATTTTTCTGGTTCAGATGAAAAAAATTTCAGGCAAAACGGACTTCAAACGAGCCCAGAATTGAATTTCAAAAAAAAAAAAAAAAAAAAACGACGCAACGCTGACGTCAGGATGACGTCAGCATTTTTCGCGGCGCACGGTGGACCATCTGGTAATTCAGGAATTTCACAGCAAGAGCGCGCTCTGATTGGCTGAAGAACGCGGCGGTCCATGCAACACCGGGCTCGCGCACGGTCCACGGAGGGCAATTTGGGAATTCTGGCTGATCCAACGGGCGGTTTTCACTGAAACTTGATCGGACGGACGAGAAGAAGGCGCTGATGGACGGCATCCGCAGCTCCCGATCGAGATCCAACGGTCGAGATTCATCCCGACATAAAACTAAAGATCTGAAGGCTTATTTCAACGATCGGACGGCCCAGATTCGAATCCAACGGTTGATCCAATGGCTGATATTAAATCCGACTTGATCTGGGTTATTTTAAGGGGTTTTTGAGTGGTTTTTGGACCGTTTGATCAACATCTAACGGCAGAATTACCCAGATCTTAATTTGAGTTGTTTTGGGAGTCTTAAACCTAATTTTTGATGGATTTTGGGGGAAATCAAATTCTTTATCTATAAAAACCTATGTTGTCGTAAAAAAAAAGAGAGAGAAAAAAAGGAGAGAGACAAAGAGAGAGACGGGAGAAAGAGAGAGGGAGAAAGAGAGAGAGAAAGAGAGAAGAGAGAGATAAAAAAATGATTTATGAAAAAATTAAAAAAGTTTTTTTTTTGATTTTTCTTCGACGATCAAGACATCGATCAAGGAGCCTCTTCTTCTTCGCCAAGTTCTCCACATCAAGAGCAGCAGACAATCAATTTCAGCAATCAAACAGTCTAATTTCTTCTATGCTTTTTATTTTATTTGCTATTTTTGAATTTGTTATCATGAACTAAATTTTATTTTACTAAGGCTAAGGTGTAGCCACTCTTTTGATGCAATATTCAGTATGATTTATTTTTAAATTTTATTCATGAGGAGTATATAAATCTGATCTTAATGCTTTTAGATTACTGGCCATCTTCTAATTGATCTGATGAACATAGATGTTACGGACCAAGTACATCTATGTTAATGCTTCTTGATTATATACCTTGTATTATGAATCAAATTAGAATTCATATGCATGCGGAAATTTTAGTGCGCTTTGGACGCAGCGTATTTTAATTAGAGGGTTTCACAAAACCTAATGCATTAATATTTATTTAAATTACACCTGGACCAAAGGATAATTAATAAATATTAATAGATTTGCTATGCCTGGACCAAAGGATAGTGAATAAATTAGGAGACTCCACCGTCACATGAAATAAAATTAATCTAAAAATCTGAATATTGTATTGACTGAGTTGGTGAACCGATTGCCTTAGTAATCCATTGCTCTTGAATTTAAAACCCTAATAATTTACACTCTCTCTATTTAATTAAAAACTTTTAATTATTTTTTTTATTTTTTTTTAATTTCTTATTCTCATAAATCGATCTTCTAAATAAAGCATAGGAAAGAGCTTTTCAGTACTTATTTTCCAATCCTCTAGGGACGATACTCTACTCATTCACTTTATTACTTGATCGACTGGTGCACTTGCCATAGCTATAAATTAGCACGCATCAAGTTTTTGGCACCGTTGCCGGGGATTGTGTCTAAAATAATATTAAAATTTTGATCCTAGCTTTACTTTAGAAATTTATTTTTAATTTTTATTATTAAAAAAAAAAAATTTAGTGCATGACACGTACTGGACATAGTAACTTACTACCTTTAGATCCAGAAATTGAAAGAACCATTAGAAGACTACAACAAGAGAGAAACATGGCAGCTGAAGATCCTAACGACATCAATCTAGGATTGGATATGGCGACTGAAGGACAGCATGAAGCTATTCGACCAGTACATCATCCATTAAATGATTACATCACACCATCTGTAGCCGATGCAGCTTCGAGCATCAGGAGACCGCCTGTACGAGCAAACAACTTCGAAATAAAACCGGCGATGATCCAGATGATTCAATCAACTGTCCAATTCAGTGGACACGTGCATGATGATCCGAATGCCCATATTTCTAATTTTCTTGAACTTTGCGATACTTTTAAAATTAATGGGGTGTCGGATGATGCTATTAGATTAAGGTTATTTCCTTTCTCTTTATGGGATAAAGCTAAAAATTGGCTTCATTCTCTTCCTGCAGGTTCTATCACAACTTGGGATGTCCTAGCCCAAAAATTCTTAGCCAAGTACTTTCCACCTTCCAAGACTGCTAAGATGCGCAACGATATCACTTCTTTTATGCAGATGGACATGGAGACACTATATGAGGCTTGGGAGCATTTCAAGGAAACTGCTGAGGAGATGTCCACATCATCAACTATCCCGTATGGCTTCAGGTACAAACTTTCTATAATGGTTTATCTCCTACTAATCGATTCTATGATTGATGCAGCAGCAGGAGGAACCATTAATCAAAAAATGGAGGAAGAAGCCTTCGATCTGATCGATGAGATGGCATCAAATAGCTATCAATGGCAGACAGAGCGCATGATGCCAAAAAGACTAGCAGCTGTGCAGGGAGTAGATTGCGTGCCAACCTTACTAGCTGAAATTGCAGCCCTTAGAGCCGAAGTCAACAACTTAAAGGGAACAGCTATGCATGTTCAGAGCATTACTTGTGACCTGTGTGGAGGAGGACACGATACGAGCAATTGCCAGACAGGTAATCCTTTTGCTAAAACAACTGATACAGCTAATTATATTGGTAATTTTTTCAGGCCGCAACAAAACAATCCCTACTCCAACACATACAATCAAGGGTGGAGGCAGCACCCAAATTTCTCATGGAGCAATCAAAATGCAGCACAACAGCCACCCCCGGGATTCCAAGTACCTGAAAAGAAGTCCAACATGGAAGAGCTGATGGTCAAATTTATGCAAAACCAAGAAGCAACTATAAAAAATTTGGAAGCCAAACTTAGGCAGGACCAAACAGCAGCAATTCGAAACTTGGAGATGCAAATAGGTCAAATGGCTAAGATAATCTCCGAGAGACCTCAAGGATCCTTGCCAAGCAATACGGAGACAAATCCAAGGGAGCAAGTCAATGCTATCACCCTAAGAAGTGGTACAAAGCTGGAGGAGCCACATCAGAAGAAAGAGACTGAAGAGCCAACTACAAATAAGGAACCATCAACTCAAAATTCGTCAGTCACCAAAACAACCAGCAGATGGATGGTCTCCAGGTATACGGTTTGCTGATCCAAATGTGAAGCCCTACGTGCCGCCACTACCATTCCCAGAGAGACAAATACAGCATCCAGATAAGAAATTTTCTAACTTTTTCAAAATTTTAAAGAATTTACATATTAATATTCCTTTTGTAGATGCTATTACTCAAATGCCCAGGTATGCCAAGTTTCTCAAAGAAATCTTAACAAATAAGAAAAAGCTGAAGGAGCATGAGAGAATAAATTTGAATGAAGAATGCTCAGCAATACTTCAAAATAAATTACCACAGAAGCTAAAAGATCCAGGGAGTTTTACTATCCCCTTGCATTATTGGTGATTGTAGTTTTGATAAAGTTTTATGTGATTTAGGAGCAAGCATTAATCTCATGCCTTTTTCTATTTTCAGGAAAGCTGGGTCTAGGAGAACCAAAGCCTACCACTATTACTCTTCAATTAGCCGACAGATCCATTAAATATCCAAGAGGTATAGTGGAGGATGTCTTGGTAAAGGTAAACAAGTTTATTTTCCCTGTTGATTTTATTGTTCTTGATATGGAAGAAGATTATGATGTACCCCTTATTTTAGGGAGACCCTTTTTAGCTACTGGAGGAGCTTTAATAGATGTTCAACAAGGAAAATTTAATTCTTAGAGTCCAAGATGAACAAGTTACTTTTAATGTTTTCAAAGCTATTAAACATTCCAATGATAATCAAACTTGTTTTCGTATAGATGATATTGACAATTTAGTGCATGAGTATTTTTTAGAAAATAGGTTTGAAGACCCTATTGAAGCTTGCATTGTCCAATCACAAGAGGATTCAGCTAAAGAATGAAAGGCAAACAGAATGCATAAAATTGCTAAGGGCCAGACCATATATTCCACGCACATACAGACCACGATTTGAAGAATTAGAAAGATCACCCACTCCTTTTCCAAAGACATCAATTGAAGAGCCACCTACTCCTTGAACTTAAACCTCTTCCTTCTCATTTAAAATATGTTTTCTTGGAAGGTTCATCACATTTACCTGTTATTATTTCTTCTTCCTTGACAAGTTTAATGGAAGAAAAATTATTAAGAGTACTAAAGAAACACAAAAAGGCGTTTGGATGGACAATAGCAGACATCAAAGGAATTAGTCCCTCAATTTGTATGCACAAAATTCTCATGGAAGGACAACTATGAGCCTACGGTCCAACCCCAAAGAAGACTCAACCCCAAGATGCAAGAAGTGGTCAAAAAGGAGGTAATCAAGCTACTGGATGCAGGTATTATTTATCCTATCTCTGATAGCTCATGGGTGAGCCATGTTCAAGTAGTTCCTAAGAAAGGTGGGATTACTGTAGTTCAAAATGATAATAATGAATTAATCCCCACTAGGACTGTTACTGGACGGAGAGTATGCATGGATTATAGAAAATTAAATGATGCAACTAGAAAGGATCATTATCCTCTTCCATTCATCGATCAGATGTTAGAAAGATTAGCTGGACATGATTTTCACTGCTTTCTAGATGGATATTCTGGTTATAATCAAATTGCCATAGCACCTGAGGATCAAGAGTGATAAGCATCATAAATTCACCAATAAAAATATTAATTTATTAATTAATTTATATTAATTTTTAAGAATTATCAATCAATTTATATATAATTTTTGAAAAATTCATATTTTTATTAATTAAAAAATTAATTAAAAAATAATAAAAAATAAATAAAAATTAAGAAATAAAATTTTATTATTAAAAGAAAGAGCTCATTTTTTTGATCACAACGAAATAAATTTCAAGTAAAACGGAGCTAAAATGAAAAAGATATGAATTTTTAAAAAAATATAAAATAAATAAAAATTAAATAAAAAAAAAAGAAAACGGCTCAACCGGCTCCGCAAGCCGAGCCACCAAGCCAAGCCGAGCCACCAAGCCAAGCCGAGCCATCAAAGCCGACTCAGTCATTGAAGCCATCAGCCGGTCTACGATCCAGGCGTGGACCGCCAGCTCAGCAAAATCCGGCGAATCAGAGCCTGCCACGTGGTGGACCTAGACCCTTAAAGGGTCTACAAAATTTTATCGCGGCTCACAGGGCAATCTGGTCATTTCACTCGGTGACAGAAGCGTTGATTGGTTGCGGTGTGCGGTGCGGCCGGTCTACGCGGTCCATGGGAACAGTAATTGCGCGATCGGACGGCTGCGGTTGATTGCGGTTAAGATCGGACGGTCAGCATTTTTTTCGGTTGCCAATTTCACTCGGATCACCATCAAATGGCAGCGCCTGATTCCAGCTTCGATCCGACGGTCCAGAACGCTCCCGGCAGTGATCAGGACTCCCGAAGCGCGATTTGCGGCCAGATTTCCTCGATCAAGCGCGATCGGACGGCCAGAATTTAATTCGAGCTGATCTGGGCTGATAGGCATCCGATTTTGATGATTTTTGAACCGTTCGATTCCTATCGGAATAGCCAGATTTTACCAGATTTACCAGAGATCATAACAGAGTTGTTTTTATTCAAATTTTATTCAAATTTTTATGATTACAAAGGGAATTAGTCCCATATTGCTTTTAGAAATAAATATCTACCTCTTCTAGCTCTATAAAAAGGATCCTAAGCCTCTAAGAAAGGGAGGAGGGTTGGAAGGAAGCTAAGGTATAGGGTGGAAGTCAAGCTCTGGATTAAAGGTTGCTTCAAAGCTGCGGTGCTGCTGAGAAGAAGAGCCGGTCTTCTACGCCATCTTCATGCCTACGCCGATCTGCGATCTCCATCTAGTCTTTTTTTTCCTTTAATTTCTTGTATTAAAATTCTGAATTTTCTTTAATTTCTTGTATTTAAATTCTGCATCTTAGTTTTAAATTTAATAAAGAAAGTTTCATTATTCTTTTCAATTCTAGCTCTTTAAATTATTTGTTCTTTATTGCTTTTTAATTTTACTATAAGTAGTTGCTAAGATCTAAATAGTAGATCTTAGTATCAAATTTATTTTTGCATAATTTAAATTCTATTTTTATTTATAGATCTATTTTTTGAACTTTAATCTTTGCTTTCTTTTCTTAAAAAAAAAAAAAATCAAAGATTTTAGAAATAAATCATTGCCTCTCTGTGGATTCGACCCGACTCACCACTTTCTTCATAATTTTTAATTAATTTAAAAAGTAAAGAGTCGGATTTAAATTGATAAACACGGTGTCTTAACGACAGCATCGTGTCCCTATCAAGTTTTTGGCGCCGTTGCCGGGGAGGCATAAAAATTAAAATTTCTTTATTTCTTTGATTTTTTTTTACTGCCTACTCATTATTTTTTTTATTTATTTTGCAGAAAAGAAAAAAAAAAAGGAACAAGGAAGATTAGGGCACGAACAAAACTCTCAATCCTATTCGGTGAGATCATTCCTAAACCCTAAATCTCTTTCTTTATTTTTAATATTTGCTTTATTTTAAATTAATTAAAAATATTACCTACATAAACCTAATTAAAAATCTCATCACAAGATTAGAAACCCTAATTATTTAGAGCATCCATCATATTAGTTTTTATTCTTATTTTTGGTGATTGCTGGAGTCAAGGTAAGCCTTTTTATAATTTAATTAATTAGTTTAAATTGCATAGAACTCTTTGATTGGAATTTTTTTTTTTTGCATATTTCATATTAAACCAAATTAAGGGCACAACCCATTAAACAAGATAAGGTGGGGATTTGATCACCCTTCCTTAGCCCACAAACAACCAACCAGCATCCTGCATTAACCCAAACCTTAAATCTTAAAATCAATTAGACATTAACCTTTAAGGATATTCGAGCTCAATAGGACAAGAAATCCTAAGAGTTGAACCAAGTTAGGATTAATCAATTTGACTGGTGTCTAGGAAAGTGGTTCAGGGACGATTGGGCCCGAAAGAAGGTGGTTACTTAATTGGTTCTGTTCGCTTACCTGGCCAAGCACAATTGGTGTCTAAGGCAAGCAACGGAGGGACTCCCACCGACTTTACACTTACCTGGCCAGTTGATTGGTTAATCCTCTATTTGGAGGGCTTGAAGGTGATCTTGGCAGTTAGGAGCTGTCTAGATCTAGGATAACTCTTAGTCAGGATTGATTGCCTAACTTGTTTGCCAAATAATATCTAACATAAAAATTAACTCCTCCCTATCTTCTCCAGATTTAAGATTCTTTAGGATTTTTCCTCTTCTTTCTTTCTCTCTTCTTTTCTTAAAAAAATAAATAAATTAAAAAAATAATAATAATAATTTTAAAAAAAAAAAAAAAATTGAACCATATATCAAATTGCACTAGTACATGCACGGTAGAAGATCACTTTTACCTGACCTAGTTAAACCAGATCCTGAAATTGAAAGACTAATTCATTTAAGACCAGATAATCAAATGGCTGGAAATCGTGAAGAACCACCTAGGCAGATGAAGGAATACTTTATTCCTTCCACCTACAACCCATCGACTTGCATCCACATACCTGATATCCCTGCTAGTCACTATGAGATTAAGTCGACCACAATCCAGATGCTCCCATCTTTTTATGGGAATGCCAATGAAGACCCTTACAAACATCTGGATGAGTTCTTAGAAATCTGCTCTACGGTAAAAATTCAGAATTTTTCTGATGATGCCCTTAGACTGACCTTGTTCCCTTTCTCATTAAAAGATAAAGCCAAGTACTGGCTTGGCACATTAGGAAGAACAATTCAAACATGGGCAGAGATGCAACATGAATTTCTTAAGAAATTTTATCCCATAGGACGAACCAATACCATGAGGCGAGCCATCACGGGATTTGCTCAGCTTCCAGGGGAACAAATTCATGAATCATGGGAAAGACTTAAGGAACTCCTTAGAAAATGCCCACACCATGGTCTATCTAAGTGGCAAATTGTACAAGCTTTCTATGAAGGTTTAGGAGATCAATATAAGCAGATGGTTGATGCATCCTGTGGAGGTGCATTCATGAGCAAAAGTGAGGATGAAGCTTATACCTTGTTTGAAACTTTAAGTGAAAACTCTATTAACCATGCTTCATTATCTTCTTATGAAAGATCAATTTCTCAACAAAAACGGGCAGGAATTTATGAGATCAAAACTTCGGAACTCAATTCTAAGGCAGATTTGAACATAATAGCACAAAAATTAGATAAAGTCGACCTTATTGCACAGAAATTAGATCAATTCCTAAACTTAGGTCAACAATCCCCTGCACAATACACACCAGCTTCTAATTATCAAGTGATTTGCTCTATTTGTGCTAGCCCAACACATCATGTAAGTGAATGTCCCACGGTTGCACAATTACCACCTCTTATCCAAGAACAAGTCCAAGCTGCTCAAGGTTACTCAAAACCACTTAATGACCCATATTCAAATTCATATAATCCTGGTTGGAGAAACCATCCTAATTTCTCTTGGAAACCACAACAAACTCAGGCTCAGACCCAAATCCCACCAGTTCAGAATTATCAAAATAGGCCCCAATACCAGAACTATGCCTATAATAAGGGTCAGCCTAGTCAGTCTTCTCAACCACTACATTATAATCAACCCTCATACCCACCTCCTCAACAGACCAATCTAGCCGACGATAAATTCAATCAACTTCAACAATTAATTCTAAGCCAACAACAATCAATCGCCAGACTAGAAGCTCAAATAGGACAAATAGCTGAGTCTAGCATGAGGAGAGAACCGGGTCAATTACCAAGCCAACCAATTGCAAATCCTAAAAATAATCCATCCAATGTCTATCAACCACCTGGATTTACTCATCCATCTAACATTCCACCTAAGAACCCCCAATTAGAAAATGCCAAAGCAATATCTGAACTTATCACACTGCCCTTTTTCTTTCTTTTTTTCTTTTCTTTCCTTTTTTTTTTTTTTTTATTTTTTTTTTCTCACTGTGCTGAGCATGCCCCTGGCCTTCCTTACATCATTTTATGTGAATTTCCACACTGACCTAGGTGCAGGATCCAGTACTAGGCTTTGGGCAATCCCATATACTCTGTTTTGCACTTATTTATAGGCAGATAGCTCTTTCCTTAAATTCAAGTTTTTTTTATTTAGAATGTTATTATTCAATATACCAAATTTTTTAAAGTGATAATTTGAGATCCCTCAGTTGACCTTATAAATCTAAACTACGTACTTTGCCTCCAATAATTCAGGTTTGAAATCATCGTGCAATAAAAGTCTAATAATCGTTTTAATACCTAATGTAGGTTGCTTGAAAAGTTGACCAACTAAATCTACTTCTTTAACCTCATACTACATTCATTAGCAAATAATTCTATCTTTTATACTCAATCTAGTTTAATTCTTGCTCAAGATTTCTCTTACTGACTCACATTCAGTTTTTTTTTTTTTTTTTTATTAATTCATTGTTCTACATTGTCTTAAAGGAGAAAGGAAAAAATAAAGAAAAATAGAAGATGTGATGAAAGGCAGGATAGGATGTACCATTGATTTTATTTCAGTCTGGTTCTTTGTCAGCTGTGAAATTTTGCTTGAGTTCTCATTGATTTTTCTGACAAAATTGAAAATACACACCTAGGACAGAAAGAGCAACAATAAATTACTGAAAAAAAAGAAAAGAAAAATGATCAAAAACAAAAGAAAAAGAAACAACCTATTAGTAGTTCCTGATTATATAGTTCTTACAGCTTGACTTTCTTTGAGTTCATTAAATAAAGGATCCTTGTAATTGAAATCTTCCTTCTCCTTTTATAAAACTTCTATTAAATGTTAATTTTTTCACCTGTGACCGATTTACCTTGAACGGTACCTTTTAGAAATTCATCAAAGATCTCTACTGCTCCATATGAACCTAGTAATTGATAAGACCTTGTGCCACTTATTTTAGCTTTCCTGGAAACAAATGTAGCAATGAATTGTACAAAAGAATTGCTTCCTTCATGGAATTTCTCTTTTTACATATGGTTGTCATGCCATTCTTATACGATTCTTTGTAAATCCTGGCATTTCATTATAGCATGTGGCAAAATTCCCCATCTCATTTATTTGCATTAACCTATTCTTTCTGCATTCTTGTATATCAAAGTAAGAATTATTCATGGCCCAGATATGCTTTAGTTTCTAACTCAACAGGGATGGTGGCATGTCTTTCCACAAGATAGCCATATGGACATACCAATAGATGTTTATATCAGTTCTATATGCCCATAATGCATCATCTAATTTCAAGACCAGTCTTTCTAGATGCAATTCATAGTTTTTTCTAAAAATTCTTTTTAATTCCCTATTAGACACTCGTACTTGACCACTAGTTTGTGGATGATATGGGCGTAGCTATTTTATGTACACCAATATTGTTTAATAGGTTTTCAAATTTTTATTACAAAAGTATTTACCTCCATCACTAATGATGCTCTAGAGTTGCCAAAACGATAGTTAAAAATATATTTTTTCAAAAAATTTGAAACTACCTTCTGCATCATTAGTTATCTCTCTT